>CALNHX010001580.1:0-217112 GCA_940337035.1 Agriotes lineatus | reverse complement strand
ATTTCTTTCTGAGTACGCTGTACTATTCAAATCTCTAGAACTTTTCTGAACTCATCGCATTGTTTAAAAGTTAAATTTTTTATTCTCAAAATAATAACGTGTTGAAGGAATGTCAAAAAAGGACGGAAGACTGTTGAATAGATCTTCAAAATGTCGTTCATTACATTTAGAAGCCTTTTGGGTTAATGACTACTTTGTTGATTCTCACACAAAGCTATACTGGGTGACGATGAGACCAGGGCCATGCTCTTTATTTATGAATCGGTTTGGATATTATATGAAGATACTAGAGGTAATTTATGATTGACCGATAAATATAGTCAAAATGGCCAACTTCCGGTTTCACCAGAAATTATACCAACTTTAATTTTTTAAATCGATCATCGTGTATATTCTATGTTTTTCGGAATCTACAAGTCAAATTACATATACTGGTCTCGCCAAATTTTCATTTGTTCAAACAAAAATATTTTTTTCAACTTTTATTTTTTACGATAGAAGGCTGTGACTTGAAAAAATATGTTCTAATTGACTCTAGCAAATAATAGTAATAGCTAGTTTATCAATGAAGTGAATAGAACGAAGTTTGCTAAACACGTTTTTTAAGAAAAAGTCACTTTTTAAATGGCACCTACTAAGGGCCATCTTGCCATTAAACAGAAAATTTAATTACCAATCTAACGATATACATAATGCACTACTCCATCTCTATCTAAAATTGAAGAATAATTAATTAATTTTGTTAATATTTCTGTGTAATACCTAAGCAAATTTGGCAACACTGTTGTATGTAATTGGAGTTGTAGATTGCGAAAAACATAAAATATATAGGGTAAAACATTTAAAAAATCAAAGTGTTATTTCCGGTAAAACCAGAAGTTGGCCATTTTGCTTATGCTTATATGTCAATCTGAAATTATGTCTAGTATCCTTGTACCAAATTTCATTCAAATTCATTCATAAGTAACCGAGATAGAGGCATGGCGCTGGTCTCATTGTCACCCGGTATATTATCTTAATTAAATTTAGAAGAGAAATGCATATTATTTTATGAAAATCCAATATAGTGCCAATTACAAAATTCAAAGTTACATAGGAATATGGGGTACAAGGAAAATAATTGAGTTTGCCAGTAAATATAGAATTGTGACAAAGTTTAATATTTGTTAAATACTACAAGTTAAATAACACAACAAATGAAAAATCGGAACAGATGTTCAATATGGTCTCCAATTTTCACTAATACATTAACAAATCTTTCTCCGTAGAGAGTTTCTGACATGCTCAAATATTCCAGGGCTTGCATGGGTATTATTTACTGCAGGAAATTAAAATAACAGGTAGACTTTGGACCTGTTAATTTAATTGTTTGTTAAATGCCAAAAAAATACGAGTGTTTTCAAAGTGTCCTGTTTATTTTAATTTCATACAAGAGACACGGTAGGTACAGCATTTTTCACCATCTTTAGATGGCTGTAACTCCTCGGGGATAGATTTTTGTATATAGGTAATTTGAGTTAAATCGGCTTATTTTGAGCTTTAGTATATGTGGTTAAATTTTTTTCGCATCTTTCAGGGACATCCTATATAATATAATTTAAAAGACGAGACCATGCAATACTTTGGCATGTTGCTGTTTTTGTCATGCAACGCCTGCTCCTTAGTCACATTCAGTCTTTGTAATATGTTGAATCAGTTCTTTCAATGTGGTATGGGCTTTAGCATGTTATACACATTATCGTGCCATATACGCAACGACTTTGGCTTAAGAGAATTCATAGTGAAGACCATGAAGGGGGTAGGGAATACCGATAATGCGGCATTTCAGATTTAAAGGTACCAGCGATTGACTTTTTAAAAATGATGCTGGAATAGAGATTCTGATGGTGTAGTTATAAGCCGTTCACGATCTTTTTGGGTCAGGTGAGGCTATGACCATCTAGTAATTTTGTTGGCAGAACCTTTGTTGCAACTAAACTCCCTCATGGAAATTTACACTTTTTGTGTTAGGTTAGGTTTTCAGTTTAAGGTTATATTTTCTGAATAGGCACATTGTTGCCGGACATTCTCTAGTCTCCACATCGACTGACGTTCTTTTAAATTTGGTCTATCCTTTTTAAATTGGAAGTAGCATCGTTTAATGGAATTTTTTTGTTGTAACAAAATTATTTTGGGCATTTTAACTTTTCCTTGACGGAAATTAAAATTATTTTTACACATTTGACAAATCATTTATTTTCTTACGAATATTAAAATAATAAATCTGGCAATATGGTGGCAAGAAAATGTCGAACAGACACTGACAGAAAAAAAAAGTTGCATCCCCTACATCATCGAATCAGTTAGTCCAACATGAAAAGAAAAAATCATAGCCAACTCTGTCCCAAAAAGGTCGTGAACGGATTATACGTGAACAATTAACATCCATTACTGGTAGGCCATATACCAATCGACAAACACATATAACGGAAAAAGCTTAATCTCACTCAAAAGCTGCACATACCAGCGAATAAATCATGCTAATACGTTATGTAGTTGTTGAGTTTTCATGTTTACGTGCATATGTCATGCTATATCCCACTTGACATAATTTTAAGGCCAAAGCAGATGTCTTCACAAAAATTTTGTAGCTTTATGAAACCTTTCGTACAATTTTGGATTGGTCGTGGTCGTGCCGAATGAAACTGATAACATTTACAGTTTCGGTTGGTTATAGGTATAATAATGAATGGGAAAACATTTAAACCTGAAATTTAGTCATTGATGTCGGTAAAATTATTCTGCTATTTTCTAGTTTTACCAGATGTATAACTATTGCTTACTTTGTAACTATATTGACTTTGTACCGAGTCATCCTAAGATATATCCAGCGTACATAAATCAAACAAGTAAAGACACTCACTGGTAGTTCCTTCGATGTCAAATTATCGATTTAAATGACCTTGAACGGGTCCTGGGGGGGGGGGGGGAGTACTTTCCGATATTTCCAACAGATGGCGCCACTAATTTACCATATCAAGATTGAGAAAGAGTCCTTGTATAATATTAAAATTATCCTACTATTAATATGCAGGAACTAGCTTGGAATAAGGTCACCAAATCAGGTTAGATAACGTGTTTTTGTGACGTCAGGTTGGGATAAGGTTACTAGATAACACTAAAGTGTAAGGTATCGCCATTAGTGATTGTTTTTTTATATCTATCCTTGTCGCACAATTTTCTGCTTGCTGAATTGTTTGACAAATGCCACTGGCGTTTGTCACACAATAATAAGTGGCATAAGCTGACACATTCCTGACTACTGCAGCAGTGCCACTACACAAAAAAAAAAAAAAATCCCCAAAACCTAGTGTCTTTCCTATTGCACATGGGAAATTTGTATTTGTTATGTTTATCTCACAATTTTCTCACGTGAGGAATGGAATGGCGGTACCTTACACGTAGTGTATTAATCTAGTGACCTTAGAGTGGGATTCATTGTTTTGCCCTCTGGTGGTAAAGCTTAGAAATACCTCCCGAGTTTCTTCCCAGGCACTCTAGACAGATTTCAACATTTGGCAAGTGTTTTTACTTGTTTGATTTATGTACGCTCTATGCTGATATATCGTAAAGAAGGCATCAGAATAAAAAATTATAGTTCTAGATGGAAAAGGGTGTATTTTACAATTTAGATATAACAGTTCTGTTTGAATGTTGCTTTACTTTTAAACAAAAATATTAATGTCAAGTGCCAGCTTAATGCTTTATAGGTTATTGTGGTATTAAAAATCTGGGGAGTAAAATGTGGACTGATTCTTGGCTATTTTCAAAAATTTGCTGCTTAACATCTGATAATAAAGAAGTAGTGTAGTTATTGGATAGATGTAGTCTAATGAACTTTATTATTGTAATTTGAAATTGCTGTTAAAGGAACAACCATTTAATGCATTAATATATTTCCTTAAAACTGACAGAACCTGATGCAAAAAAGATGGCTGGTGGTGGTTTAAATACCGCACCACCAACTAACCAAGTTCCAGTACAACCTGTTCCCCAAGTTACAACCCGTGCACCACCCCCACAAAATCAGGGCAATATGGCCAGTGGCCCCCCTGGCTTAGGAGCACCACCTGCGATGGGTGGTCCAAGCGGGCCTCAATTTAATGAAGACATTAAAGTCCCAGACAAAATGGTGGGCTTAAGTAAGTATACTATTTACCATTTACACTCTCCCTTTTGTTATTGTGTAATATCAATATTACAATTTGCAGTAATTGGGCGAGGTGGAGAACAAATTACTAGATTACAGTCTGAATCTGGTTGCAAAATCCAAATGGCACCAGATTCAGGAGGTCTTCCCGAACGTATATGTTCATTGTCTGGCAATCGAGATGCTATTAATCGTGCAAAAGAACTTATTATGAATATTGTTCAACAAAGAGGCCGAACTGAAGGTCTAGGCGGTCTTGATTTAGGAAATTTACCAATGTCACAGAATAATTATCCCTGTATGTAACTTGAGGTTTTTATACAATGCAAAACTGTAACCACAGTATCTGTTTAGCTTCAGGAATGAATAACTCTAACCAGAATATGGGGGGAGGAGGAGGTGGTGGTGGTGGTGCTCGTAATTTTGTGGAGATTATGGTTCCCGGCCCAAAAGTAGGACTAATCATAGGAAAGGGAGGAGAAACCATTAAGCAGTTGCAAGAGAAGAGTGGTGCAAAAATGGTGGTTATACAGGATGGTCCCAACCAAGAACTCGAAAAACCACTTCGTATTAGTGGCGATCCTAGTAAAGTTGAATATGCAAAACAGCTTGTCTATGATTTGATAGCTGAAAAGGAAATGCAAGCCTATAACAGAAGAGGTGGTGGTGGTGGAGGCGGAGGTGGTGGTGGCGGCGGCGGCGGTGGAGGTGGCGGCGGAGGAGGAGGAGGACGCAACCAAGAGGATCGCCAACAGTACAATGATTATGGAAACAACGAAATTGAAGTAGGTGTAATATATAAACAGAATGTGTTATATTGTCACATTGTGATGTGGATATTTGTATATGTATTTTTTACAGGTTCTTGTACCACGTGCTGCTGTTGGAGTTGTTATAGGAAAAGGTGGTGACATGATTAAAAAGATTCAAGCTGAAACTGGCGCAAGAGTACAGTTTCAACAAGCTAAAGAAGAAGGCCCTGGAGAACGCAGGTGTTACCTTTCTGGTAGGCCACAAAATGTTGACCAGGTAATGGAATTTTAATTTACATACGCCGCAGGGTTCTTAAAAGAGTTCATAACTAGTGATGGGGCTCGAGATACTAAAAATTCATTTGAATGATTTCAATATTTCGAATAACTATTCGGTTTTCGAATTATTATTTCGTATTCACGATTTGTTTAGTAATTCGAAATATCGTTCACTTTCATTTCAATTATATCGCATTACGCATCTCGGCATCTCGCAACTACGACTGATGATGCCATCAAAATATTTCGAATAGCGAACGCTCAATCGATTTCAGTATACCTACGTTTGCACTTATGCAGGCTCGAGATTATACACCATAGAGACACTTTTTTTGATTTTCTCTTGCTTTGTCTACAGTGCAAGCTGTGGGTCGCGGTGGTATTAAATCAAACGCCCGAACATGTGTTCAATAGCGCCAAAATGAATTATTTGAATTTGGAGCAGGATCGGCTTAAGTTTATTTTTATTTGAAAATAAACAAATAAGTATTGCTATTGTATTCAAATATACAATTACATTACTATACAGCAAATAAAGTTATATTCGTAGGTAATTATATTTTTCAAGTAAACAATAAACAACAAGAGTACATGAAAAACAAATGATATTAATAGAATTTTATATAAAATATAAATACCTAATACAATAAAAAATTAAATTCATTCTTTGACTAAGGGCCAGTTCTACAATCCAAGAATAAAGTTATCCGGGGAATAAATACCCTAGAAACGATTGCTCTAACAAAGGAAACCATGACAATTATACCTCAGATAGCTTATTTTAGGTATATACTTGCATTGTAGAATCCGCCCTAAGTAAATAAAATTCAGTGTTTGGTTAAGTAAATAAAATGAAATGCAAGTAAACAAGTACAAAACAATATCATTAATCGCTAGGAGAGAGACGAGTCTACTCTCAAACGCGCAGTCCTGAGTTTGCAGGTAAACATTCGACTATTCGAAATTCGAGTATTCAGTTATCAATAACACTTCAACTAAAAAGAGATAGGACAATGCAAGATCGGAGCATTCGATTGGAACAGCGAATTCTCGTATTATTATTTCAAATGCGGACACTTGTGACATCCGAATGATTTTTTGAATAAACATTTCGATTATTGGAACCATTCGATTCTCAAAATCATTCTATTGTGCCCATCACTATTCATAACACTCTCTTATTTCTGTTTTGTAAGAATTGTCATTATCGATACAAAATATTGATGTTGACATGCTTATTTTTGCTTTAGTAGTATATAGTACATTATTATAAGCTTGTTAAACTTTCTGAATATCTTGAATTTCAAATAAAAGTAAGGATGTACTAGAAATTAGTATCACATACGGCTTCTACTTATTTATAGGCCCGTCAAAGAATTGAAGAATTGATCGACAGTGTATGTAGAAGAGAAGACGGTGGAGGAAATCGTGGGCGTGGACGGGATCGATTTGAAAATAGAGGTAACCGAAACGGTAGTCAAGAATTTGGGGGGTGGGATGATCGAAGATCACAACAGCAGCCTCAAGAGGTTACTTTTACTGTGCCCAGCTCAAAGTGTGGTGTTATTATTGGTAGAGGTATGTTATAATAATAATAATATGAAGTTATATTCTGCTTTCCAAAAGAATGCAAAATCAAAAAAATTATTAACGTATTAGGTTGGATTGTTCTTGTATCAATTTTTTGTATTTCAAAAATGTTGGGAATGAATCGGTGCTGTCTAATTATAAAAAATGTATTAAAGTTTATCTGCTGCCCCAAAGAACTTGAACTTTTCAAAATTCATTGATAGTATGCAATTTGCAAATTAACATTTATATTGTATATTGATAGATCAAGTATAAAACTCGGTACTCAGTGAAAGTTTTATTTTACCGTCACTAATTATATGTGTGCTATGTTACTGTGCCATGACACCTGATTGATATGCGTTGTCAGATGTCAAGTGTCATTTATTGTGATAAGTAGGTACTAATAATATATTTGGGAATTCTCTAGGTTTTTGTAGATATTACAGCATTACCTAGAAATGCAGTGTTTTATCTGATACTTCGTTTTGGACATAACTAAAGAGCAGTTTTTTAACAACATAAGTGGATGTTAAATTGTACTTATCATGGCTATAACATATTGGGAAATCACATCAAAAGACATGCAGACTTGCAACGTCATTGATCACAGAACACTAGAAGAAACCGTGGTCTTCCCATTGGGCCTGATTTCGATTCGCCGGAATTCGTTTTGCTGGATAATTATGGAGCATGTACTGTGTCTCATTCTAGCCTGTTTAGATTAGTTGCAGTCTTTTTTTCACTACCACGGTCGGTGTTGTCTCCACGATCAGCGTAGTGTCAGCGTACATAAATAAAACAAGTAGAGACACTCACTGTCGGTTTTTTTGATGTTAAAATACCGATTTGGGTGACCTTGAACGGCTCCTGGGGGGGGGGGGGGGTACTTTCGGATGGTACTAACAGATGGCGCCACTACTTTATCACATATGATTGGTAGCAGTTCCAGTAACTGGCTCTGATTGGTAGAACTTTGTGCTGCCATCTGATAGCCAAGCTTAGAAATACCCCACGAGTTACTGTCCCAGTCACTCTAGGCAGGTTTCAACATTTGGCATGAGTGTCTCTACTTATTTGATGTATGTACGCTGGTAGTGTCCTCGATTTTGATATGTGGTGAAATGCATTCTGAGCAAAAGACTTCTGGCGAATCGAATTCTGACGAATGGAAACGGATTTGAAAAAACAATTATTTCCCAGTGTGGATCATTGCAATGTTCTGTTATTGATACATTTTTGCAGTGAATATTATTTGATCTTATATACAGTTTAGAATACATCAACTGGGGCAGTATTTCCACTTCAAATTGTTTTATTTTTGGTATAATCTAGATTTCATGAAGTGTTAATTCTGCATCCATTCCAATCTTGACTTCAAAAATTTTAAAAATCAATCCACCTATTATGTATGCTATGCTTGGACTTAATATAATTAGGAATTCATTTTCAGGAGGTGAAACAATAAAATTAATTAATCAGCAGTCTGGAGCACATTGTGAATTAGACAGAAGATCTCAGAATCAGCAAGATAAAACATTTATAATTCGAGGAGAACCTGATCAGATAGAAACTGCAAAAAGAATAATAAGTGAAAAAGTACAGATGCCTCTTAATTTTGTTTCAGTTGGTGCAAACAACAATTTGCCAACGGTATGTTACCTTTATGTATATTTTATCTAAAAAAAAATCAAGCTAATATATGTATATTAATGCAATAGTAATTTTCTTGTGCCAAGTGTAATGTGTAACATACGGAAACTTGACAAAGTTTTATTAGTTATATACTGAACATCGTCTTATATTTAAGGCTTATCCTGGTATGGCACCACAAGGTTATGCACCTCAAAATTGGGGCACACCAGCGTTTCAGCAACAGTGGGGGGTACCAACACCAACTGGTGATAATCCATCTCAACCAGCCAATTCTGTGCAAGTAAACCCTGTGACAGGACAACCAGATTATTCGTTGCAATGGGCGGAGTACTATAGATCACTTGGAATGCATCGGGAAGCAGAAGTAATTGAACAACAGGTAATTTAGATTTCAGTTTCAATTTCTATTAAAAATCTTTTAAACTACAGTAAACTAAAGATTGCAACTGACTTCTATAATTCTTGAAGACTGAAATATTTTTAAATATGAGTTCTAAATAACAATTAAAATTGATAAAAAGTATTTTAAAATTTATATAATTTTGTAGGCAAAAAATAAAGGGGTAGCTGCTGCAGTTGTACAGCCTACAGCAGCACCAGCACCAGCACCTGGTGCACCAGTGAACAATCAAGTTAATCCAGCATCAGCTAATGGCTCACAGCCGGACTACAGTGCGCAATGGGCGGAGTATTATCGAAGCTTGGGCAAACATAAAGAAGCAGAAGCTATTGAGACACAAATGAAAGCTAAGGTGTGATTTTTACTTAACACACAGCGTACAAATCATTTATAAATTCAATATGGTGTTTTGAGCGTGTAAACTTTCGGTAACGTGTCTATTTCTGAAGGTTACCCATGTACATTTCAAACACTGAGTGGGCTTTAAATTCACCAAGTGGCAATTAATATTAGAGCTTGGACTTTTTAAAAAAATTTTTGCAAATCGGTGACTTGTTGAATAATTTTGTAATAATTTAAATAATTCGGACATTGGAATAATTAAATACTTTAAATATTCAAATAATTGGATTTGTTACATTGCAACTGTAGGGACAGCAATGTCACCTCTTTGAGGAGGTGTTAGGTGTTAGTACCAAAAATGGCATCGTTCATTTTGCCTGAGAATATTGCGAAAATTTATGAAAAAAATAAAACAAAAGCTTATTTAGAGTAAAAAAATGATTTAATATTGATCACCATAAATTAAAATACACAAAAGTATTGCCTATAATATAATTAGATGAATAACAGTGACTATTCAGTTCACCTGTCAGAAGTGGACCAATAAAAACATCAGACTTTGCATTTCAATCAACCAAAACGAATTGTAGTGGTTATTGTATTAGTACCGAATTGCAGCGTATTTTGTACTAGTACTCGGGTGACTATCTCAAACAAATGAAAATCATTATTGGAGATGTTTACAAGAGTTATTTGTATAATAAGTATAGAAAGTAGGATTTTTGTGCCGAGTGATAGTTTGCAACCTGACCTTCGAAAGGGTTGCAAGAGCACGAGGTTAGTAAATAACTTTCTGTGCGCATTATACACATATATAATTTAGTACTTTAAAATAGTCCAAAACAAGTAACGCTCAATTTAGTTGCCATGAATAAGCTTGTTTTGTCAAAAATTATTAACTGTCAGTTTGACAAAGCGTTTGAAGGACAAACAGAAAGTGTTTTACTTTCTGTGCTTGATTCCAAACGAAGCACAGAACATGTTTACAGCAGCATTGCCATAGCAACGATCCTTAACATCCAAATGTTATAAAAAAACCGACTTTCTATTAGCGACTGAATAGTCCACCGAATACTAATCGTAGTCAAACTTAGTAGATTATTTTCGGGACGGTATCACTCATGTCCATTGCATCTGCAATATCATTGCTACACAGTTCGTCCTATTTGTAACCACGTGCAATAACATAACTTTGACTGCATATTATAGTATTATATATAATTATTTAATAATCTGTTTTTATCCATGTCGACTAATATGGCAAAGGCTAAGTAAGACTTACACAGTATTGTGTTATTGAAGGCTCAAGTGGCTCAGAATGCAGCTCAACCAGTTCCAGCTACCGCATCCGCAGTACCTGGCTCTACAGGACAAGCTCCTTCAGGAGGTGTCTATCAACAGTCCTACGGTGCCTATCAAGCTCCTACAGGTAAGTCTTTATTTGTGGTATTTGAGTTAATCGGCGATACTGAGATGCAGTTAAAGTATACTCAAAACCCCTCTCGCTAAGCAGTTCTGCAAAAGTGCGGTAGTTAAAAGAAGATTATGCATCTGTAACCAGCTGCATGTCAGCTGCAGATTGTTGCTGGTTATTTACAAAACGAAGAGCGGCTTATGCTTTTAATGTAGATTGCACTAAGATGGGTAGAAATTATTAAGCAGCATTTTTCTCCACATTTGCCGGTCACTGACAACTCCGACTGAGTAGCTGCGACCAGTTCGTTAAGACATCTACAATGCATATAAACCGGTCTGTTTTCCTACCTGCAACTGAGTTGTTACTAGCAAAATCCGTTCGCATACGTTTGGTCGCCAGTCGCTCTCTGTGAACAGGCAAGTGACTTATTCTGAATTTGGATGTTGTTGCATTGTCTTTGTGAGTTTTGTTCTTAAATAATATTGTATAAATTAGCAAAATAGAACTAGATAATAACTTGGCAGGTATCTAATAGTTTGTTCTTGTTTATAGCTGTACCAAGTATAGGAATATGATCACTTTCTATGAGCTTCAATAGGTAGTTAAAGTGATAACCTGAAATTCGAAAAACTTTCAATTTTGTTTCATTCTCTCAAATGATTACTGATTTATATTGCTGAAATTTTTCTACCTGTCTATTTTTAAACAGGGGTAATATTTTTTTCTTGCGTCTTTCATTTTCTTCTGTTAAGAGGAGCAGATTTTCTTCTTGGGCCGAATAACTTAGCAACAAAATTATTGTTTTTTATCAATAATTTATTTTATCAACAGTTGTGAGCGGAGAACAGTAATACCGCTGCGGGAGGATAAGAGGCAGACATCTTAACGAACCTGTCGCAGTCGTTAGCGACTGGCGAATATAGAGGAAAACGCTGCTTTAGAGTTCCTAGAAATGCATACTGAATGTCATTGTACACCTTTAGTATTAATTCTATTACAGAAATCAGTTTGAAAATTTTACATTAAAAACGATTGCAGTAGGTATACGTATTGTTGTTAATGTTATTACAGTGAAATCTCTCATAAACGGACACGGGTGTGCCACGATTTTTTGTCCAATTAATGGAGGTGCCCTCTTAATAGAAACGCTTTAATTTTTAATTTTGTTTTGTTTGATCTTTATTTGAATATAGAACGACATAAAAAATACATACATTTTTAAATACGTTCTGTGTAGTTACACAGTACCATCGCATTCTACCATACATTATTTTTTGCCAAAAATATTCCAGCGAAGTAGACTGTTTTTGGTTTTTCTCTTCGAATAGTTTATTAGCATAATAAGTTTCTAAAGTACATTTTTTTTCTATAAATAATTTTCAAGGTCAACCTTCTAGGGGCTAAGTTGCATTCCTGCAGGGTCACTAGATTTAATAATGTTGATACATAGATTTTTAGTGCTTTTTTTCCACTAAAAAAATGATTTGTCATTTTGACAGATATGTCATAATAGTGGGTAAAACGAACAGCATAGTAAAATATTGCAAATTTATTAATTATGAAACTTACAATATTTGAAAATAATGAACGTTTGATTCTATGTTAAAAAAAGAAATGTGTCAAGAGTTCAAATTAAGAAACTTTGACATTCAAAATTGACACATAACCATAATTTTGATAAAAGTTCTACCAACACGAGGTATAAAAATTTTCTAGCGTTTTACTCACAAATCTACCAACATTGTAACACTTGACAGTTATTATAGAAAAAAAACATACTTTAGATATGCAGCTAGTTCGTAACCACTACAATCCTTGCGTTTTCATGCAAACAGTTTTAAGATTTTTGGCCGCAATTATGGCGTCCTGTTGATTTTGTATTGGACATTTGGTTATCACAACGTCCTCCAGTTTGTTGACTTCCTCTTGTTCGACTTGCTCAGGCTGCAATGATGCAGGAACATCTAGGTCATCATCTTCAACAATTTCAACATTCAAATTTACGAAATCATCAGGATCAATGTCATTGTTGCCGACGGTGAAAAATGCCTTACGCATTATCTGCATAGACAGCCAAAGGAATTTCATCCTCATGTTTCATAGTATTCTGGGGAAGCGATTTGATCACAGAGCAGAAATGTTGCTTTTCGAAAGCAATTTTGAATTGTAGTATTAGCGCTTGGTCCCATGCTTTTTTCATAAAATATATAGCGTCTAGCTGATCGACTGATTTGGTCAAATTTTGCGCAGAAACAACTGTATCCATCTGTGCTAAAATGTTTCAACATTAACATTCTGCAAAACATTTTGAAGTTTTGGACGATGCCTTGGTTTACAATAGGCGAAAGAAAAATTTCAGATCTATTGGATGAGACGTTGCATTGTCCAAAAATAGCAGTATTTTAAGTTTTTTTATCCCAATTTTTCTATCGAACTGGAGGAGCCATTCTCTCATAATATCGCAAGTCATCCTCTCTTTTTTGTTAAGATTTCCAATCTACAGGTAAGAAATTCACAGCCAGTTTTTTAGACGCCCAAGGTCGAGCTGACTTTCTAATCACCAATAACTTTTCTTTTTCCCCGCTATTTTTACGCAGTGCAAAACTGTCGGTCGATTTTTACTCATCTTCCCCCCTGAGCATTTTTCCCTTTTTAAACTGATAGTCTTATTGAGCGAGCATGGAAAAGAACAACCCAGTTTTATCAGCGTTATATATATTTTTCAGGTCATAACCTCCAATTTGTTACGTAAAAGCTAAATGGCCAGCGCATACGATATTTCTCTAAATCCGAATAAAGACTCACGCCCTTATGAACTTTTTTAATGTAAATCTATGTCAAATTCGAGATTATCAGGTTAGGTTTTTCGTCAGTTTTGATACAGACTGACGCAAAACCTAACCTGCTAACCTCGAATTTGACATATACTGACAGTGCAAATTAGGGGTGTTCTGCCTCTCTCCGATACCGCTATCAAGGAGAATCCTTACAGCTGACACTTATACATGCCTCCCGCAACATTCTCTCAAAAAATAGGCCTTAACTAAATCATCACTAAAAAAATGTCACCAGCTCTTCTACTATTTTCTTTTGATGGAGTTTTCAGAGCATTGACCATTCTCAGGATCTCTAGAACCGACTATTAGGAATATACGGCCACCCTAGTTAGAATTTAGATTTTCATGTGTGAAACCATCGGTCGTAACATGTTTCAAAATATGCAGAAAACACCACTTTTATCACACATGCCTTGTAAAAATTGATTACATATGATTGGTAGCAGAGCCCGTAAGTGGCTGTGATTGGTAGTACAGTGACTATATGAGACAGTGGCGACCATAGAGTGTATTCTTTTTTATTGGTCCCTCGAATCAGCCGCCATTAAGAGGCAAAATTTGTTGATGCTTTTGTTTGTTTATACCAAATTCGAGGTTAGCACTGGTGGCACTGTAAGTCTATGTCAAATTTGAAGTTATCAGGTTAGGTTTTGCGTCAGTTTTGACACAAACTGACGGCGTCAGTTTTGACACAAACTGACGCAAAACCTAACCTGATAACCTCGAATTTGACATAGACTTACAGTGCCACCAACATATTATTTATACATTGTGTAACCATGATCAATCAAAAACGTTCAATTTATAGCCCTCTATTTACATATACGTAGTAGCGACATCGTCGAGCAAACCTGATGCAAACATGAAAATACAGAAAGTTACTAAACGGTAAATTTCTGAATTACCTGAAATCCTTTTCTGCCAGTATTTTTACACTTGTCGACACAACACCCTGGCATTTCTACGTTCTCGACTCCAAATTAGCCCCCGAAGAGAAAAATGTATAAAACCACGACAAATGTCAATGTCACATTTTAATTAGTTATGCAACTTTCTTGGGGATTTTTAAATATGCTAGGGACTTAAGGGATACCAACGTGATTTTGCTCCAGCGGCAACATCAAAGGATGTCGCTACTATTTGTAAATAGAGGGGCTATTGTTCAATTTATTAAAGTTAGTAGGCCATAGGCCGCCATTTGGAGGCAAATTATGCCTATTGTCGCCACTGTCTCTATCAAGCTACTGTAATTGGTAAAATTTTGTGCTGCCATCTGATAATCAAGCTTAGAAACACCCCCAGAGTTACTGTCCCAGGCACTCTAGACAGGTTTTAACATTTGGCTTGAGTGTCTCTACTTGTTTGATGTAGGTACGCTGGTAGTTAGTTACTAGTAATGTTAAAACCTTACTACAACTGTCAGTGTGTTATTAGGCTATAAGCAGCATTATACTTAAGAACAGCTAAAATTACTGCTCAATTAACATTAAAGAAGGTATTGCTTTATTTTAAGAACCATTATTTATACATCATTGTTATCTAACTGTACAGAAATGTCTTAAAACTTGTAAACATCGATTTATCTTAATATATGTACCTACTATGTAATAGCTATTTGTGCAACAAGTGCTAAAAGTGGACGTTTATGCACAAGACATGAAAATTATGAAACAAAGCCGTCTGTGTTTATTGTTTATAACAAGTCTGTCCATTCCATCTAAATTTACAACTAGAGGCGCTGCTATCGCGTGTCAATGGAACTTAAAATTCAGGGCTTAACACTGAGATTTTCAAGTTTTCAATCGATGTCATTGTTAAATGTTTGGTGTTATGCCATTGTCAAATATTAAAGAGCTGTTTTATTTCTCCTTTAATGTTCAATATAGAATGAATAGAAAGTTTAAAATAACTTTGCACATATATATAAACACAAAAAAAACCATAAAAACTTTAGTATCTTTCTACTCAGTGGTTTAGAATGCAAAGTATTTAGTAGAAAAGTTTTCTCATGTCCTGCAATAACTGCTAAGCAGAGGTTTAATCAATTTGAATACAATTCTATCAACAATGGATTGGTTGTGATCTCCACATTCAAAATGTGATTTTAGGGGGTCTGTTACTACAGTTCCAGTTTTGTTCATAGCATTTCTTGCAGGCGGAAAATATGCAATGATCTCTCTATTACAATGTTACTAGTATTATAATATATTAAAAGGAAATGAAATATCGCATTAAAAAAATCTTCTGTCTTGTAGATATATTAAGTCTAATAGTGGCATACAAGTGTTAACACACAACACGTACAATCGATTCATTCTTATACAGTGTGAACAATGTATTCTGCCAACATGGTCATTGTAGCAGAAGTTATCCACATTATACCAAATATCACAATATTTGTCACTTCACAGAAGTTTTGTGTATTCTGTTTAATTGAATTCGATATTTCTGAAGTACTGGTGAACATTACAGTTTTCTGTAACACACGATCTTGGTCACATCTGTTATAAAACGTCAGTTGTCAGGAAGCAAACTTTTTAAGGCATTGAACAGACTTGTTATAAACAATTAACGCAGACGACGATTATAATAATATAAAATATATGAGCACAGGTGTAAAATTTTACTGGATAGCCAGTTAAGACACAACTTGATAAACTGATGTTTACAAGTGATTAACAAATATAGTATATTACTTTACAAGGGATGTAAGTAAGATTTACACTACCGAGAACCGTTTGATGCCTGAATGAGCGAAGCGAACGAGAATAACAAGGTGCGAGGTAGCGTAAATCTTCCTACATCCTGTGTAAAGTACATACTTTTTTCACTATCAATATTTCCTTATGTAAAGTAAATGGTAATACCTAGCATAAAATTACTACATTTTCTAAATTATAGTAGCCTTATAGGTGTGACGTTTTGTTTGACAGTTATAAATGCGCTGTGAAAAATTCTTGGAAAAAACGCTTGAATACAATTGTGAGTGCTGTTTTGTGAGCTTTGCGATTGTATTCTGATTAAAATAGATAATAGTACAAGCGATAATGGTTTTCTTCGTGTTAACCAAGTGGCAGACATGACATCTTATCAGTTGTAATACATGCGGGATGTAAATTATTTACTTCTCTAGGAAAGTAAGTACATTGTCATGGAAACCGTAACGATTTTTGTAAGGATCTATTGCAAAGAAGGTAGTGAAAAAAAATTAATAAACATTTGACATCACTGAACGAATTTCCTGAACAGATAATATGTAATCAGAAATTTTTAAAAAGTTACTTAACATTAAAATGTGAAAGTTGCTACCATACAGAGTTACAGTGTGCAATATTATCTTATTATGTGTTGTGCGTATTTTGAACACACCTTCAAGTGTATATTTATATTGATCATTTATTAGCAGGTTATTATGGTGGACAAACTCAAGGTTCAGCTCCACCAGGCATGCCTCAGGGTCAGTACGGATTTTCTGGTTATGGATATGGAGGAGCCAATAGTGGTCAAGAAAACTGAAAAATATAGAATCGTAAGTAAATTTAATGACAAGATAAATTTTCTGATATTTATATATATATATATATATTTATTGAAAACAATATTTACTTGGTCGCTATGAATTATTGCTTTGTTTAAATATCTGCCCATGATAAGTTTATATTTACTGCCACTTATATATACATTCAAATGCTATATATTTATGTACTACCAGTTGCTTAATTTTGATTATTAGTTGTGTAATTTAATTGTTTTTAATAACACGTGTGTACTGTGAACACTGTCTGTTGATATATTTGATGTACTGGAGTGCCCACCTCTATTTTAGGAGCAACAGTATACAGGAAGTGGAGGATCTCCATGATTTATGCATGTGTTGTATACTTTTACAGATTAGCTAAAAGGTCAGCAAAATAATGCAAACTACAATAGGAATTTATTAGAGCTGAAACCAGTTCACAACATCTTATGGATATAGCTTTTGTTTTCTGATTTATTGTGTTTTATTCATATACCAAATCGTTGAATTGTCTAATATTACTGTGCCTTTTACTTTATTAGAAGTGGTAGCAGTCGCTGCATTGTCTAACAAATACATTTTTGTGTTTATTTGCATTTATATTGATTGAAATAGAAATATCATGTGTTATTTATGATATGTATGCACTCTTACATTTTTATTTATACATCCGAATCCAGTGGACAGTGTTGGTGGTACATATTTTACAGGCACTGTGGACCAGCAAAATATCAGTTGTAATTGTGATTTACAGATTTTAGCAGATTCTGGGCCCGGATTATATCCATGGTCAGATTTGGAAATAACTTTATTAGTATTAAGATTTTTTTAATCGCATAATTTTAATTGTAAGGTATTATTCTACCATAATTATTTGAACTCGTAGGCTACTGTTTAGAGTAAGACTTTATTTTGTTCTTTTTAATGTGGTATCCTGATTTTTCTTTCCCATGATTTTAGAATGCTTCTCGTTTTTCTAAGATGTTCGGCACCTTATAATATTTTTTACTTGTATATTGTTCTTTAATCTTGAAAATTGTGTTAAGATTGCGATACCTTTCAGCCATCTCTCGTCGTGTATAGATCGTGTGGGGAGATTACATATTTATTATGTTCTTATTTTGTTTTGTGTATGCTGTAGCTGTTGTATAGGTTATGTTTCAAAGCAAATCAGCTGTTGGCTGAAAGAGCTGGTGGAGGAACCACAGGATAGCATTTGGTAAGAGTTTGATCAAAACATCTATTATTAAAATAATTTGTGTTGTTGCTATGTGAAACATTTCTATAATGTTTAAACAAAAATGTTGGGATTGTTTCAGAATACTAATTATTAGTTTGAACATTTTAGGGATTTTTAGATTGTAAATTATTAGTAGTACAACTAAACAAACATGAAATAATTCCAAATACGTAACAATGTATAATGAATGTTTCACATTTACAATATTAGCAAATGGTTACTTAAGGGACGATCTATTTGATTTCAATAAGCGCTTCTAAATTTATTCAGTGTGCTACAGAATCATCAGATTTTGATTAGATGTTTTCAGCAGCTATATTGATGAATTTTTAAAATGTTTGCATGGAATACGAAGTAGTATTTTTTTTCATGTGTAGTAGTTTAATCGAAAGGGTAATTTGAGCTTTTAATGCATAAATTTTGTCCCTTAAGTGAGTGTATGAAATCAATAAATGCATTTATCAAACTCAGATTTAGAGATAGATTAAATTTAATGTTTAATGTTGTGACAAGAACTTTTTGAGTTTCTCGACTTTGACATTTTCGCATTCTTGTAATATATAAATATAATTTGAAACAAATAACGGAAATCGGTTCTTTGTAATCACAGAGTAAAAAGATTCGTAGGTATATTATGTACTTTATTTGCTTCAGTTTTGTACAACGTAGATATAAAATAATATGTATCACTTTGTAGACTTTTAAATATTACCCATATATCTCACACAAATACACTTGACAAATAAAGTGTTTTAATTAATACAAAATTAAGCAGTTAAACTGCTGTAAAAATTAAGGGATGCCAGTATCTGTCATGAAAAAAATAATAATAAAAAGTTCTTGAGATGTAGCTTTCTGTATTTGTTTAGCTAACAAGTGTGTCTGGCAGCCAAACAGTTTGAGTTTGTATTGTCATACTTTATAGTTTATTAAGACGTAACTAAGTTTTTCACGATTGGAAGCACTTTAATTAACCAATCATTTTGTTTTTATTATTAGTGATTATAGTTGTTATTATGTAATTAACCTTGCAGAATATATATTTCATAAAAATCTTGAAACTGAATTTACAGTACAAGGAGAGAAGAGTAGGATGTTGAATGTTATTGTCACCATTAAGGCCTCTATTAGATACACCTGCTATCACACAAATAAATGTCAGTTATTTTTGAGGAATACATTAGTTTGAGAAGTTTAATTTATTACTCCTGAATTACTATATGTAGCAAATAATCAAACTTGCACTTTGAAGCTCGATACTGCTGAAACGAAAACTTTTGGACGTAGGTAATTTGGTTAAATTGGTTTGTTTTAACCCAAGAACCACTCCCACTTTGTGTATAGAGTTCTGATACAGCCTGTAGATCAGTGGTAGTCATTAGAAAGAAACCGCAAACCACATATCCATATAAATTTATTACATTTAATACTTAAGTTAATATACAATTTTACAAAAACTGATGTAAAAGATGAATATAAGTAGATGTTTATCATAATTAAAACTATGAATAGTGATCAGTTTATTAAAAGTTCATGCTCTATGTGGAGCTCGCATAATATCAAGGAAAGCACTGCTGCTGTAGTTCAAGTAACGATGATAGGTTTTCGGTTTTCAAAACCTTTAACAGATGTCGATGGTGGTATAAACCTGTCACTTGGTAAGTAGATTCAGATTAGAATGAACAAAAATAAAATAGAAGAGAAGCCATTTATTTGAGATATAAATGTAAAATTACAAAATAATTTGCCATAATTATTTCTATCACTCCCAATTGTTAAACACTACTTAATATTATACATGTTAGGGCCGATTTCATAATCAATTTTAAAGCTTCATTTAACTAAAGTGACATTAGAATCTGCTGAGTGACATGTGCTACATGCACATTCTAACATTACTTTAGTTAAATGAAGCTTTAAAATTGATTATGAAATCGGCCTTTATACATATACCATAACCAGTTATGTACAGGGAAAATTGCAGATTCCACTTGTTTAGCAATAGGTACAGTTAATAGGAAGTAGTAAAACCAATTACATAATATATTTAAAATAACTGTTACAATGGCATCCCTTAATTTTTTTAGCAATTTACTTTTTATTGTTTTACAGGGAGTATATCACAAGGTGAGTAGAGTTTCAGATGGTATCTAAACTTATTTGTAAATTTCCTATTACAGCCGTAATTTTGGTGTACGAAGAGCTTGAAAAATTAAATGATTATGATTTAGTTCGTAGGTACATGTGTTCTGTATGTTATTCTAATCTATTTTCCAGTGTTGTGTAGCTGCTATTTTATTTAACAATTTCATATGTGTAGAAATGAGATCGTAAGCTAATAACTGCTATTATTTGGATTGCTACAAGTGTAGTTTATGAAGTCGCATAAGTGAATTTATATTCTTATTTGAGAAATGATAACTGTCAAAAATGACATTTGCATGTACCCCCTCCCTCCTGCTCATCTGCAGGGTGTTTCATAATGAATTTGTTTTTATTATGACCAGAAAGAAAACTTAATTAAATTTTTGTTGGATTTGAAATAATAATTAACTATTGCCTTTATTTTTATGGAGATAGTGCAGATTTTATTTTTTTAAATTTCAATAAAAAATATTGGTCAAAGTGCAATTTTTTGTATTTTACTTGAAAAGTAGAATTATTGCAGGATCTGGTGCACTGCAGTGCAGAAACTAAATTTCATACCGCACTGCTACAGACAGTTTTATTGTTGACACTTGGTTAATTTGAGGTTCAGACGTCTTTCTTATATTTTTTCTGCGCCTTTAAAAATCCGGCTCTTTGAAGACTACATTATTTGTGAATTGTTTTTTTGGCGCCACTAAGTTTTTAAGTCTAATTGAAAAATGAGTATTCTATCTTTCTTACGTGTGCATGTCTTAAACAAAACGTTAAAAGGTATGAAAATTTTACAATAAAATGTAACTTCAGCAAAATTAATTATCTGTTAATACTAAGTATTTAAAACTTTAGAAAAACTGCTTTGCAAATATAAACTTGCTGCACAAAGTTATATTGTAGTTGAAACACCCTGCATATGGAGCTGTAACATATATTCGTAATTATTTAACCCTGTGTCTACCACTAAATAAATGTGGATACATTTTATTACATTTCACACAACTATTTTTGATTTTTTATCTTTTTATATGCATAAATACTACACCTTGGCTTTTTTATGGTGACACATTATCTTTTATTCTGCTTGTAGTTGGTTAAAATAGTTTGTTGGTTTGACAATATTTTGTCTAGTTATTTTTTCAAGTCTTATAAATATATCTTCATTTTTTGTTACTAAGAGATTTCCATAGTAAATCAGAAATCTTTACACTTTTATCGTATATTCTGTTCATGGTCTTTTTGGTTGAAGGTTGGCCATGATTTGGTTTTATTATAGCTTAACAAATTCAGCTTGTCCCTCAGTGAAAAGCGGAACTGATGTTAAAATCGAGTAATTTTCAAGTTTCGTATTGTAACATTTTTGACAACTACAGTCGAACTTCCATAAACCGAACATTTCATTACTCAAATTCACGTCACATTTTCAATAGTAATATAACAAGGGCGAGACATACTTATCGATAATTTTGCACACGCCAAGGGTCGAGTGCTGGTTACAATGAAAACTGTCCCGAGGGCAGTTTTTCTAAGGGATACCAGCACGATGACTCTTGGAACGGGCAAAATTATATGTAAATGTGTCACGCGCGTTTATATTTTGAAGATTATTACACAAAACCCGTATACGAACTATGATTTAAAATTGATCCATTACCAAAATCAAATTGCTTGTTTCTTGGATTTCTTTTTTTAATTATGACACTATCTACGGGATCAATAATCATCACTAGGGTGGTTATCGCTCGCTTAATAAGTAGCACAAGGACGTTCATCAGGGAATCGGTTCGGGATTGGTCGATTTAAAAAAAATGCATGGTTCTCATTGTATGATATCAATTATGCGACAGTTATGTGTAATAATCAACCTAATTCCTATATTGTCCCATATACAAATCTCTCAATAAGATAAAGTTTTTGATACCTCGAAGCATTTTAAAAACCCCTAGAGCAGGATTTTTTCTCCATTACCAATTTTAGAAGAAAATATTCAGTTTAGCAATAACAATTACGTTACGAAGTGTTGTAGATAGTAAATAACATTTGGAAGAGTTATTTATTATCAAGCTTTCTTGTATTTTAAAGGATTTGAAAGCTTCCAAAACATACAGTCACCTCTTGTTAAACACGAATCAATTGTTTTGTCTAGACAGGTAGGGAACTTTTAGTTTGGGATTATCGATACGGCCTGATAATAACCTTGCAAGAATTAGCTAATTTGAGTTTCTACTTTAAATGTTTGAGTATGTGCAAAAATACGAAAATTGGAGCTTGACTAAATAATAAAAATTTCGTCATGCTCACAACACGTTTGAGGTGATCTGCAACCCTCTTAATACGGCCAATCGATCTGCCAATGTTATAGCATGATACATAGGCTAACAGGCAAACAATACAAAAAGTTACAGCCTTAACCAAATAATAATAGTGTTCACTTGTTTGCAAGTTTGGGGGTGTTCTGCCTCCCTCCGATTCCGCTATCAAGGATAATCCTTACAGATGACACTTATACATGCCTCCTGCAACCATTGGCGTAACTAGGATTTTTGGCTGGGCCAGGCCTCCCAACCAACCATCGTCAATACCTATGTATACCTATGAAGATATGAATTTACGTACATACATAACTTTTTCGCATAAATTTATTTGCTTGTTCTTTGATATCGTTATACGAGGGCAGTCCCGTAAATTTCTGCAGTCTAATAAAACAAAATTCAGTAACCAAAATTTGTTTTTATTATTTTCTCAAAATATTCCCCCTTAAAACGCATTCGGTAAAACCAATTTTCAAAACATAAATTCCACAATTTTTGAGTCACTTGAGAAATAAGGTTTTTGAAGCTTTCCACAGCATCTTCGGGAGTTACAAATTGCACACGCATGGGGTATAAGTTAGCAATTTTAACTCGAAAGTCTCTAAAAATTATTTTATTTGATGTGTGGTATGACTAGAAGCATTTTCATGGTGCAAAATGATCTTTTTATTCTATTTTTCTTTATTCTTGGGCTAGCAACTGTGGAAATTCAAGCACCACAAAATGTTCTTTGCGTTACATAAAACACTATTCAACATAAAATTCTGAATCGTACTCTTTAAAGCTTTAAAGTCAACTATTTCGGCAAGGCAAAAGCCAGTCACCTTAAGTATGAACTGGACGATCCTATAATAGGCAACTAGCTGTATGTGCCCAGCGAGTAGTTACCGATGCACTAAAGTTTTCAACTCATTTACTTACCCGCATATGAAATAATTGCAACTTTATTTTTCTGTGCACATAAATTGATCTTTTATTTGTATAAAACTTGTGAGAAACTAACAAAAATGGTGTAAATTTAACTAAAAAATATATTCAGACGAAAGCAGTGTTTTCAAAGTAATTATTAGCTAACTAATAACGTTTTCTCTTGTATATTATTATTCAGTAGAGTCATCCGTCCAACATATGGTATTTATACTATAACTAGCAGTCCAGTGAGACAAATGTCTCATTTAATAAAACAAAAAAGACAGTTTTGCAAATAGAATGCGTATTCACCACACGTACGTATATGACGTCATTGTTGGTAGCAAACTACCAGTCGCATTCGCCTTGATAAAATTTTCCTAGAATCTAACCTAAAAAGTTAGGATTAGGTTAATTAAGATAATAATTAGTGTTAGAGACTGAAATTCGGTTCCTGACCTGACATGACCATTCGAAACATATAACTTTAATAACTTTTTTCTCTATCTCTTACGGTTTGGCTGCCGAAACAGCGTCCCGGACAGACAAGTCTATTATATACAGTGTGTCCCCGGATGGACCTAATTATACTTGTAAACTTCCTTATTTTGCATTTTAGGAAGGACAGTTATTCTTCATAAAAAGTTTTGCTTCATCTAGCAAGTCCGCAGCCACTACCAAAATTTCGAAATAACATACAGAGTGGTTAGAAAACGAGACACGGTGAAATTTGTTTAAGAATAAAGTACCTTTTATTTGAATGAAAAGCATAAGTATCACTGCAAAAAGATGTTTGAAATTTCAATAGAAGCTCACATATCTAATCTGAACGTTGTATCGCAAAGTTTATTTTTTTATCAACATTTATACTAGTATAAATTTCTCTATTACATACTTCTTTCAATAAAAAATTAAAAAATCAACTTTGAGATACAACGTTCAGATTAGATATGTGAGCTTCTGTTGAAATTTCAAACATCTTTTTCCAGTGATACTTATGCTTTCCTTTAAAAAAAAAGGTACTTTATTCTTAACCAAATTTCACGTTGTCTCGTTTTCTAACCACCCTGTATGTTATTTCAAAATTTTGGTAGTGGCTGCGGACTTGCTAGATGTAGCAAAACTTTTTATGAAGAATGACTGTTCTTCCTAAAATGCAAAATAAGGAAGTTTACAAGTATAGTTAGGTCCATCCGGGGACACTGTATATGGATGTTTTTAAGCCAAAAAAGGTAATAAAACCAGAAAATGTAAGAATGTGTGAGGGTCGATAACCAACCCCTTAGTTTAAATGGGTTAATAAAAAAAGCAGATTTTTAAATTTATTTAACTTTATTTTTCCGAGGTGGGCCAGGGGAGGGCCTGGCTCCCCCCGCTAGTTAACGCCAATGTCCGCAACATTGTCTTAAAAAATAGGTCTTAGCTAAATAATCACTAAAGAATGTCACCAGTTCTTAGACTACTAGTTAATGATACAGTGTGAGCCTTTGTTGAGTAATAACACAACCACCAATAAACTTAAAACTGTCCTCGTAAAACACAATTTTGAACACCACTGTACCTCGATTTACTCAATGTATTTCAACCTAGTAAACAGAGGATGACGAGTAATAACAATGGCAAACAAACAACAGTGTTATTTAACCTTTGAATGATCCTTGACACCCAAAGTTAAAGAGGGTAAAGATTATGAATGAATTTGACACTTGCACATTTCGTGAGAGTTGACAGTTAAAGCGTTTGGTAAAAATTTTTCGATATTGAATGATTGCTAGTCACGTGACTAGAACTCGATCTGCTTGCACTTTGCTCCATGATTTACGTAACGAACGTATCTAATGTACTACTTACCTTAGCAAAAATTTCAAATGTCCTTGGCACACCTTTGTCCAAAAAGAATATAAACTGAATAAATATACCGATTGTCTGCAGGCACTAAACTTTGATTTGTTAGTGGTACAATACGGGATAATAGTCATCTTTTTGAAGCCGGAATAATACAGATTAGTTTTTGCTTATAGTTGCAAGAGGTATAATTTTTTTTTAAATGTTCACTTGTAAAAAATTATCACAAGAGTGTGTCTTAATTTTGTATTAACTTTTAATATAATATATATAAAGTAAATTTTCAAGATCGTCAATTTTACTATTGTCTGATGAAACATTTATCGTAATACTCTTCGTCTCGCATATCTTCTGTAACAGGGTTTCTCAACCTGAGGATCACTATGGATGTATCAAAGGGTTGCAAAAAGCATCAGAAATGTTCTACTAAAAATATTTTTACTAGATATTTAAATTTACAATTTATTTTAATATATAAAGTACATGTAACAGAAACCATAAAAAATATTAAACATAGATCAGAGAAAACTAAATACAAGTATAAGTGAAGAAATAAAAAGCTGTACGAAATTGGAGCATGCAGAGCGATTCCAACATTTGTACCTTAAAATTTCCATTCTTAAACTTTTCTTAGAAATGGGTCACCAAGTTACGCTAATGAAATGGGGGTCAATCGTACAAAAAAGCTGAGAACCACTATTCTATGATATAGACATACCCTTTCGGAATTGAATAGAACCTTTAAAAGGCACGGTTCATCTTTCATTAAATGGAGCTTTGTCATGCCGTGGCTAGCTGTTATCGGAGGTAGTTTATTCTGACTAGGTTTTCATAACCAGAACCTCAGGTAGATTATTTGTATATGAAGGACCCGACTGGTAGATACAGGGTGTATTTGCAAATTTAATATCAATTTGTAATTTTAAAATTGTTCACAGTATTTATATTTTGCAGCAGTACATACAAACTGGCTGCAGAAATCTATTATTACAATTTCTAGATGTTGATTTGTAGTCATTTATTAGATACGTGTTTTACACACAGCGTAAAGGATTTCCCCTAGGCTAATAAATATAAATGTAAAAGATTGAATTACATTTTTTTCAAATGAATGCCACTAATATTCATTTATCCGATGTTAAAGGTCATTCATACACATGCGTCATGAATTACAGTCTTTCTTGTTTACTACACATTCACCTAAATTGTGTGAATATGTTTGTGTGTAGCCTTGTTCCTTTAACTCACAGACTAGTCTTCGGAGGAGAGAGGCATTAATTGTATTCCAACGTCGAGTGGTTGGTCAGCACAGGACCGATCCAGTCGACTACGGAGAGTTCCAGCTATCAAAGGATTTGGACCAAAGGTATAGTAAGCCTAGCACTGTTCCAACTGTGTCATTAAGCCATTGATGATATTAATTACAGAATAAATATCCTCTCCTAAAGTTGGTAAATAATATATGGCTATAGAAATAATCCACACCAGCTATATTAAGTTTCAAGAGAAACATCAAACCTGACTATATCTTATGCCCCTCAGCATATGACTTTCTTATAATAATTAATAGTGAAAGTGCTATGCTAGAGTGAAAATTTTATCAAAATAAAGATTGCCTTGATTGTTTTAACATGCTATGCAAAGTTGACAACACAGAAAGACAAAATAACTAAATCGATAAAGGTGTTGAGGTCATTAAACTACAGGTCTGCATAACTAAACCAGGATGTGCCTGTGCAGGTGATAAAAACAATTCCAAAGCGCAAATTTGGTGTCTTTGAAAATGCATATCGCAGGAACATAAACAAAACATTTTCATTTCAAAACATGAGTACTACTCTTTTAAATTGTTTCAACCGAGGTGATTGTTTATTAATAACTTGCAATTCATCTATAGCAAGGGTCCCACCCACGTCTTATCAAATTGATATAAATGTCTGAACTACTTACGGATTTTTTAAATTGAGCAAAATATCTTTCCACAATAGGCAATTCTATTAACTATTTTTTTGCACATACATTCCTGTACAATTATTACTCCCAATTGAAAATCTTAAAAATTTATTTTTTAGGCGTCTGTTGCTACTGCTGTGTCCTACAATAAACTAGAAATCAAATGCAATAATAAGATATACAGAGAATAAATATGCCATAACAGAAATATTGCTATGTTATAGATTTACCGTCGACATCGGTATTGGACGCATTGCTGAAGCTATTCTCTTACCCAGGGTTTTCAAAAGATTCTTTGTCATCACTTGAACATACAAGCGACAAAAAAAACTTCCCAAATTAATGCCAGCATTAGATGCAAATAAAGTATGTACCTGCATTTGTGTGCGGAATACTTCCTCCCACTAATTTGGCACAAACCAAACTTAGTTACATTAGAAAATTATTCTTAACGAATTTTAAATACGAGGGCGGGTTGAATTGAGAATGATTTTATTTTTCAATATAATCCTCTTTGAGCTCGATGCACTTAGTGCAGCGATGCTCCAAGCGACTCATGCTCTCCATGTAGTGCAAAACATCAAGGTCTGCAAAATAGGCGTGGATAACTGCGGTTTGATGAAAATATCTTTCTTTCAAGCCATTTTTTTCAAATTTGGGAATAAGAAAGTCGCTAGGAGCTAGATTAGATGAGTATGGTGCGTGTGGAATCGACTCGAAGCCCAATGTGTGGATTTTTGCCATTGCAATTGCCAACCGTTGAGGCACGTTGTCATGGTGGAACAGCACTTTTCTTATAATGCGGCGTAATAGTCACCTGTGATGCTTCTTCCCTTTTTAAGACGATCAGTAAAAATTATACTGTGTGAATACCAAAAACAGTGGCCATTAACTTCCTTGTTGGCTGATAAAACGGTCTTGGTCTTCTTGGTGCTGGAGAATCACAATGTTTCCACTGTTTCAATTGTGCTTTTGTTTCAGGGGTGTACTGGTACACTCATGTATCATCAACAGTAACGAATCGTCGCATAAAATCTGTTGGATCGCGGCGAAAACGCTGCAAACATTCGTTTGAAACATTGGATCATTGTAGTTTTTGCTCAATTGTCGGCACCCATCTTGCACAAATTTTTTTCATGGCCAAATTTTTGTGCAAGATTGAATGTACACTTCTGTGCAATAAAATTAAGCACACACGGGTTTGTTGCATTTATTGATAGCGTTTTTTTTCGAAAGGTCTTACTTTTGGTCTTTAATAAAGGTTGCCATTTTCAAGTTATGGTCTTTTACTATTTATTGAAACTGCTGCTAGGCAATTAAGATAAAGTAGGGACAAGAAATCAGACGACGTGCGCCACCAAACAAATTTTAGTGACGTCATAAATACCACCATTAGATTACAAAAAACCGATATTTATTTTCTTCTTTACAGCTCATTTGAAATCATGCGTTTGGTTTAAGCTTAATCAATTATCAATGGAAAATTTACAATTTAAGCTAAACTAAAATTTGCTTGGTGGCGCACGTCGTCTGATTTCTTGTCCCTACTTTAGACCAGAATTATACAGACTAGAATATTCTGAAAAATAGTCAAAAGACGTGTGCTTAATTTTATTGCACAGAAGTGTACATGTTCTTTAGATATTTCTACAACGTCAATCTCTTGCAATTTTAATCAGCGGTTTTTTAAAATAATATTGTGCACTTTGTTAAATCATTTTTTTGGCGGTAGCAGTTTTTGATCTTCACGAAAGGGGTGCATCGTCACAGCTTGTGCTGTCACGTTTAAATTCAGTAGTCCACTTTTTAACAGTGGGAAACGAAGGAGCAGATTCTCAAAGTAGAATCTAACTCATTTTTAATTTCCGTGGCGGTTAAGCATTTCAGGACAAAATATTTTATAACAACTCGATTATCGTATTTTTCCATTTTTCACAAATCGCATGCTTCAACTTTAGTGGGCAGTCACACGAGCAGTTATTAATTAAACGTTCGAGGGTAAAACTTTACAGCTATTACAAAATTATTCCACTCATGGCACCCTCTCAAGGGTAGGCCCAGAAGTATTCAACTCGCCCTCGTAATGCCATTTGTGCCACGTGTAGCACCATTGGTTTCTGGTACCACATTAATTATGTTGCCATCTGTGGCGAACTGGAAGTGAAGGAAAAACTTAAATTTAATGATTAATCTATTCAGTCGATATCATCAATATTTCGGTTCAACAGAACAGGTAGTGTTTTAATGCTCTGTTCAATCGGTTGAGTGTATAAAGTTCTTTAGGAATAGTAAAGTGTCCTCGACCATTCGGTATTCTTGAAAGAAATCCATACCTGATATTTGCAGATACTTTGAGAGGGAAGAAGTAGGCATAAAAATTCTTCTGAACAACATTGCGAAAATAATTGTCTCATACTTCAAGAAATTGTAACATCTTAATACGTGATCATGATTGATCAGAAGACCACCGCACAGTGGTTCAAAATCAAAAAAAGGTGATCGAAATTCATATCTCGTGAATGAATTGCATTTTTCAATTAAAATATTGTGCTGTAAGACAACAAACACAGGCTAATGCTTTGATATTAATATTAAAAATAACATAATAATAATGAAATAATTGTTTTTTCGTGATTTTACAACAGAAATGATTTTAAGGAGTTTATATGTTTCAATATTATGTAGAAATAAAAAAAATAAGTTATTGATAATAATAAAATGTCAATAATTTTGTTTTTCGCGATTTTGCAACTTACAAATTATTTCAAGGGGTTTAAATGTTTTAATATTATGTAGAAATGAAAACAATTGCACAATTTTTAAATTTAATTACAAAAAAACATTAAGATATAGAAATACAAATTAATTAAACTATTGATATTGTAAAGTGATATAATAATACCTAATAGCGTAGGAATGCGATACCATATGAAATGCTTTTACAAATCATCATTGTCGTCAGAATCATACTTGCCTTCTTCAGAAATATTAATCAATTGGAGGACATCAGCATCAGTGATCTTCTGTTTTTGTTTGCCCTGTAAAAAATAACTTAATTTGGGATCTGAACCCAGAATGAATCTGAAAACATCTTCATTTATCTTCATAGCATTAATTTTCCTGGTGCGGTGTTCCCTGTATCACGGCAAATCTTTATTTTTTGCTTCTTGTGTCTTTTCGGATAATTGATAGGAGTAGGCACACAACGAAGAACAATATCCTGGAATTTTATATTTTCATCAAGCCACTTGTCGAATTTCTGTATAAACCGTTCATTATTTTGTTTTACACTCTTTCAATTTCTGATTTATGGCGCGAAAATTGTTCTCGTAAAAACTATAAGTGTCTTTGTAGCAACCTCATTTCTGTTTGTATAAAAAACATCTTTTAGATACTCTCTAACACAATTTTTTCAAACTTCAATGGATAATTGCATATTTTCTATAAACTTCTTGTGTAAAGAAAAACGCGTAACTGAACGAACCGCCATTGTTAGAATATGTATGTACAAAACACACAAAGTAAAGTTACACAACAACACACAATATTAAATCAAAGCAAAACAGCCACTAAAAGTGCAAGCAGCAAGCGACAATGCTGCACCGCGGTAAAATAGTCTACGGGCACCGATACCGTGTCGTGACATTACATGTCATGAAGGGAAGAGGGGCAAACCAGTGAGGTGTTTTTATTTACCTAAGATCTCAAACAATAATGTGAACTACGAATAATTTTGTCCTCTTGTGTCCTCTGTTTCATAGAATACAAACAGTGCAAAATTTACTCGAATATGGAGGGTGCATTAAATACCAGCGAATTGAAAAATGGGTAAATTTGTTTATAAAAATAATAGTCTCAGCTGATGATCGCTAAGGGTGCAAACTTTCTCAACATATTCATTTTTCTTAAATATTTGGCAAGATGACGTCTGCAGAGCTCATGGAAAAATTTTTGTTCGAAATGCATGTGTTTCATCGCACGTTTCGGGACTAATATTGTGTTTCTACGTAATTTAAATTTGGAATTATGTATTTCATAAGTTGGCCAGATACTACAAGATAGACTCGGTAAAATGTAAGAAGTACATAATGCGCAGAAACGAGTTCTCGCCTAGACGAGTTCACATTCATATTTAAGGGGAGGTTGCAATTCAGTGGCGCAGCACGCGGGACGCGCACTCTATAACCTATAACCATTGATTAACTAAGTAGAAGAAGATACGCAGCTTTACGGAGCTGATTGTGCTGTAGAAATGTAGCGACCTACAGATGGCGCGTCTCTCGCCGTTTTTACCGAAACTTTTTCAGTTTGCCGGCAACAGCTGTCGTGCGAACATCTAGCTTTGGTTGGATCGTGCTCTGCAGGGCCCCCGCAACCGCGTTTGCAACGCGTGCACCGCGCCGCTCTAAAGGGGCGCCAAACCGGAGATTTGTATACAGTTTGAATTTTTATTTCATACTGATGTCAAAAATGACATTTTTCGGATTATTTATGGTACAAAAAATGGAACATTAAAATCCTAGTACTTTAAAGTAAAATTTTAAAATTCAAGTACGTGTTCCTGCATTCAATGTCAGGTTACAGCATATGCTGCTACAAGAGTATCGCCTTACCAATTATTGTAATAATAGTCCACTGCAACGAATTGTAGGAACTGTTAATAAGACAAAGCTGATATTATTGGAATACCATTTAACACTTTTATTAGGCATATAAAATCTTTATTTGATATGTAACCCAGCAACCCTGCATGCATGTTTTTTTTTCGTTACTGTTATTTTATTTTCTTTATATGGTAAATATTAACTTTTGTTGTATTTGGCTGTTTTTTTAGTATAATATTGTAAATGGTATAATCCGTTGAATAAACATTATTATTATTATTATTATTAGGTATTATTAAAATGATACGTCAGTTGTTGACATGAAATTTGAAATGATTTACAACTTTTTATTTAAAATTCATTAAACTTGCAGTATGAAATAAACCGTTGTATTCACCACGAACGAGAAGTGTTTTTAAAGGTCCTCGCAAGTAATTCCAATTTTCTGGTCTTTAAAATGCCACTTTTCGTTCTAGATAAATAAACTGCTATTAATTTTTCAACAATTTCAAACGATTCCAATGAACAAAGCACTAAGGCACTAAAGAAATTATTTTTTTTTATCTCAATTCATAATATAATGTTCGTTGACATAATGACCTATTCCTATTGTGACAGAAAACATTATATTTTTGTAATCTAATAGCTATTCCTTTAGCTTTAATTATTAAATATAATAAAATCGATTGGTTAGTTAATTCTGTGCGCAATATGCAATACCCTGAATAAAAATTATGATAATCTTTTCGAGGAATAACTTGCTCAAGCTGGAAAACTAGCAGCCGCTCTTGACATAGAGCAAGGTTTTCCTCCGTTAAATACTGTTAGACGAAATCAAAATTGTTCGATTATGAACAGAGGTATGAGACACATCAAGATCCAAAAACCACGCTTAAAATAAATTTATTTTTTAAAAATAATTGATCAAACACTAAGTTCTTTAAATAGTAGATTTGAAATTATATCTGATTATGAGAACGTTTTTGTTTTTTTAGTGATATTTTTAAATTAAATGAAGAGGATCTTTTAAAAAGCTGTCGTGCTCTACAACAAAAGCTAACTAATCAGAAAAAGAAGGAGACTGAAGTAGAAGAAAATGATTTATTTAACGAGATTAAAGCCCTAAGGTTGTTTCCATTACCTGAAGCGTCAAATCCTTTCGACTTCTACAATATATATTTGAAAACAATCTAACCTCATATCTGCCAAATATTACCATTACATTAAGAATATTGCTTACTTTACCTGTGTCTGTAGCTTCTGGTGAGAGATCCTTCTCAAAATAAGTAATAAAAAAAAGTATTTGCGGTCTACCATGTTACAAGAAAGATTATCTGGTTTGGCAATCTTAGCTATAGAGCAAGAGATCCTCCATAAACTTCATTTTGGCAATATTATAAAAGAATTTGCAGCAGCCAACTCCAGAAAAAAAACTATTTAATTTTTGGATGATTGAATGTTTTATTTGTTTATTGTTTGGTTTGCTTTTTTCTTTGTAACAAATTTAAAGAAGAATAAAATTTTAGTTTTTAAAATCTGTGTTGTTTCATTACAAAATTAAAATAAAATGTGTTTTTGTAAAATCGTATTAAAATAAGGTCATTTATGCATTAATTTGCGGGCGTAAATAGTGCCTTTTGCGCCCTAAGGCCTAAAAATAATTTGCGGGCGTAAATAATGCCTTTTGCGCCCTAAGGCCTAAAAAATCAGCATCACATTGGCAACCAACAACAATTTGATTTTTGAGAACGAATCGTGCTATTTATTTTTCAAAGCTTTATGGTGGATTTTACAAAAAATCTTGTTTGCATTTCGGGCGTGAACGGCGATTTTGGCCCTTTGGCGTTTTATAATCCTTCGGGCCTCTGGCTTATAATTCCGCCGCGGGCCAAAATCGCCTCCTTCACGCCCTTAATACAAAAATAGCTATTTTGCATTTCGCTCAAATGTTTAAACAGCTACAAGAATATTACAGCAAACCAGGAAATTTAAAAAACATATGTAACAGCTTAAAGTTTTTATGCTTCAAAATATTATTTATATAAGTACTACATACAGGGTGTTATGAAAATGAGTGCAAATATTTTAACCAATGATTGAGCTCACCAATTTCAACAACTTTTCTATTTATCGTTTTTCATTTAATTGCATATTTTTTCAATCATTTATCTCCCCTAAATTTGACAAGCTGCTTGGTAAGCAAATCTACGTTAAAGGTAAATGACACAAGTTAAATGACGCAAATTGCAGGCTTTTAGAAGAAGATAGTTTTTTATTTTTGGCAGGTTTAAAATATATATATCTTTATCAGGAGAAACTAAAGCTGTAGTAAAGTAATAGGTCTATATTCTCTGATACTACGACTATGTTTTTATTTGATGCATTGAGAGTTGTTGTAACTATTAACCGATCAGCATCACTTTCAGCTTGAGAGCAGGGATATTATTTGCAGCTAAAGTTTCTTTTGAAAAATCAATAAAACGACATGAAAGACATTTGCCAGAAGTTTTTCTTGATACAACTTTAAAAACCTGTCCCTTTCAAATCGAATATCTGGTGCAGTTTTCGTTTTTAGACGTCGCGTCGGTCTCTTTCAGCACATTTTATTCTATGTTTCTGATAATCGACAAAAACACTTGCTTTTTCGATAATTACGTACAATAAAATTAACTTATCTAAAATTGCACCATACTGTTGAACAAGTTGCCATTTGTTTTTATGTAATAACATTCCTCCGTCCGTCACAAACAGAAAAATCTATTAATTCAGTAATATCTTTTGGAAATTCTACAAAGAGGTTGTAGAAAACACATTTTTAGGCGTTGGAATTTAAACGTATGTATTCGTATGTTATATTTAAATCTATTTAATCTATTTAAATTTGAGTTAATTTAACAATTTAGAATTTTATTTGTATATAATGTTTATTAAATAATAATAATAATAATCGTACAGAATAAAAATTAACCTTTTAATGCTATATTTATAATTACTGAGTAATTCAGAAATAAAGCTATTTTGCCGCTTAAAGACGCTATTTTTAATTTTTGATAATTTTTAACATACAATTTGAGATCAGCGACCCAAAAAACCCTATATAGATAAGAAATAAAGTTCGAATAAAAAAAATACGCTTTTTCGCCATCTTGGATCCGCCATTTTGTGTTTTAGTTGAGTTTTAATGTCAAATTCGTAATCAGCGACCCCAAAAACCCCTACACATCTAATAAAAATTTAAAAAAAAAATAAAAAATTAGACCCTTGACGCCATTTTGTAGACGCCGTTTTTGTTTTTAGACCAATTTTGAGGCCAGATTCGTAATCTGTGAACCCCAAAACCTTATGTTATCAAATGTCAGGCAATGGTTTAAATAAATAACGAAGTTATATTTTTTTTTAATTAAGAATATATTAAAAAACACTTATTTGTTAATAACAATTGAAAAAATAAAAAGCACACCTTCTCACATATGGGGAACTTTTCTATAAACTTTTTCCGAAATAATAAAAAAAAATATTATGGGTTTTTCTCCTATTTGTTTACACTTGTCTCTTTTTTAAACTTTGACGTTTTTATACTATTGGAGAAATTACTTTCTAAATATTCGTATTGTGAACGATTAACCTGGGTTTTTCCAATAAAAATACGAACTCAAGTAAATGAACAGGGGAAACCAAATATTTTGGAAATTGATAGTGAATCTAGTTTTCCCATATTTCGCCGTTAAAATACAAATACCTACGAAACAAATAGATATTAACATATGTATCGTTGGCAACGCGTGCCGTATTATTAAAGAACGTTCAAAGCATTGAAAGTTACATTTATAAATGGCTTAGCGTCGTAATCTTTGTTATTGGTTTATATATGTTCACTGCCTAACTGATAACACAAAGTGCAACTAAACAAAAGATAACACACCGTGGCCAAAGAAAGGAAGTTGAGATATTTCGCGCTAAAACGGCGGCGGCGCCACGATATTGTGAATCAGTTGCTAGATGCGGGGGCCGCGGGTAGCAAGGAGATGCAGTACAGATTTTAACGTTGTGTTGCATATCTTTATACTTCTTTAATCAATGCTATAACCTAGCATTTGAGAGTTAGCTGTTCTGGAGGTGTAGTTCTTGTTTCGCAACGTGCTTTTTTGTCTTTCTTTGCTAAAGGTAATACAATATTTATTTTTCAGTTGATGTTTTAAAACTAATAATGTTTTAACGTTGCAGTTACTCCTGCATCGTATTTTTTCCTTTTTAAGAACATTGATGCTGAAACATGATAAGAGTTTTAATATAGTTTGTGCCAGCAATTGCGGTTATACAAACGATGCAATTTAAATTTATTGGTTAGTAATTAAATGTTTATTTTATGTAGAAGTTTATTATTACATTTTTTAGGTGAAATTTTAAATTTAATATAGGTTTATATATGTTTTTGAGGTTATTAAAATTTTCTTTTTGACTAGGACTAGCTAGCCTATTATTAAAATTGTAAAATGTTATTATGCCTGATTATTATTAGATTATTTACTTGAAAATTAAAGATTTTGGCGGTTTTTTATTCTACGGATGTTATGTATGTTTACCAGAAGATCATGATTATTTTAACTTAAAATTGTTTTATTTCGTAATGTGTCGCATTTAAATGTTTACAGCGGTAATTTAAATCGGGAAAATGAGATATCGAATGCAAATATCTTACAAAATTCAAAAATCTGAGTCATCATAAAATAAAACGTACGCCATAGTCATAGTGCCTATTAATTCAAATTTGTAATTACATTGTATTTACAAAATCTCCAGAATATGGTAACTACAAAAATTTGATACTCAAAAGTTCTATATTTTGTAATATACAAGTACCCCAACTTTACAACGAAAACCCTACGCCACTGCCCATCAGCTGACTGGAGCTTGCTGATCAGATTTGCATGAGTCATCATGTACTTCTTACATTTTACGGAGTCTACTACACGATTGCTCGGCTCCCTAGTCCGGCTCTGGACTCCAGTAGCAGGTCAAAACCAATGGCGGTGTTGGGAATTACTAATATTTCAATTAAATAAATGCTTAGTATACATAAATATATGACGAAATAACACAGCAATGTCATGTCAATGAGAAATTATAAATTTATTTTTCTACGACCACTACTAAAAGTAGGCCTCTTAGCGCTAGAATTTTTTACTAAAAGTGACGTTTTATAAATCAGCGTGTTAAAAGTGAAATCAGCTGTATACTTTTATCCCATGTGCTAAAAGTAAACAGCTGGTGTGGAATTTAGAATTTTCAACTGGAAGTGAGGTTATTCTAGTTATTTCTTTCATTAGAGGTAAAGTGTTTTTTAAATAATTACAAGCATTTTGTAATGAATAAAGTAAAATGTGTACATTTATAATTACCTTTGATAACTAACTTTGACAGCTACTGGCTGCAGGAACAGTCACCTGCGTGTCAAGGCCATCTCTTTACTATGACACAAATTATAACTGTCATAAATGCAAACCTTTGTTAAATCGACATTCATGGATTAATAACAGTAAATTTAAGGCCGTAGAAAAAAATATTGTATGCAAACTCGTGCTAAAAGTGTTATTGCACTCGACATGTTATGAAACTCAGCCTTCGGCTTTGTTTAATAATTTTCATGTATTGTGCATAAACGTCACTTTTAGCACTTGTTGCACAAATAGCTATTAATAAGTCTGTAGAACTGAAGTCATCACAAAACTAGTAAAACAGATATACAATTACATTTAAAAATAACTTTTTTCGACAACTGTCAAAAAAAGGGGACATTGCGCATCGCTATCAAGTAGCAAAGTTTGCCATTTTTACTTACTTATCGGAGACCCTTTCTACATTTCAGTGTCAGGGGGCTTTTTTAACGTGTTAAAAAATAGGATATTTATTTATGTTACCACTGATGACGTGAAGAAAGGCATTTTGCACACTACGCCGTGAAACAATATTGATGTTCTTCTTTGACAGTTGTAGAAAAAATATTGTTTATATTACTAGCACGAAATGTTTTAGAGCATTCGAATGACTTTTTTGACTGGGCTATCGCCTCATCAAAAGAAGTAACATTCTCACGCTCTGAAATCATTCATTGCGCGCACTTTATACAAAAATAGCATTTTATATCTTCCCTCTTAATTATTTACATCGTGCATTGCCGCAGATTTACAACTGTATTTATTTTGTTGTATATTTTGCCTTGACTGTTGTGATATTTCACTTCTTAGTGTGTAGATTTTCGTTATATAGCTTAAATTTGATCTCTGTTAAAAACTTAACGAAATTGGTTGATTCTAAAAGTTTCTTTTTTTGTTTTAGCAGTTCTATTTTCTATTACATTGCACTAAAGCTATTTTTCATTTCTTAATCTCCGCTTCCAAGTATACACGTGAATATACTTCATCTTCAACATACTCGTACTTAGTCATTTGTGTCACTGTTTAGTGGTATTTTAAAATGTAGAAAGTTATAAGAATATTGGTATTTTAAATGGCTGTAGGGTATGAAACAGAAGAGAAAGTAAATAAAAGTTGGTACAGCATTATCCTTAAGTTTTCTTTGCCATCAACTCGTGCTTTCTCCCACATGCATCTGCAAAACACTTCTTAAAAATTCTTAAATTACCGTCAGGGTGCTACTTTTTTCTATTTACGTTTTTTGCCCACAAAAGCAAAATCTTTTAAGCCTCATCAGCCTACCGTTACGAAAATATATTTCTAGATGTTTCTAAAAATCATAATAATTTTTTTATGATATACTTGTATTGAAATGATTGTTATTGATTGAATGTCAAATCAAAATTTGAATAGATTTGACGTAAAATTTAAATGTGATTGTCAAAATGACGAACATAAAATAGAGGCCAAACAATGGAAATAATGACCATTAGTGATTTTTGATTGTAAACAAAACTAAACCTAAAAAAGTAGTCTGATAGACTAAGCTGTTAAGTGATGTGATTTTTAATCAACCCTTTGGCTGGAATGTTAAACGGTGAAAAATACGACTATCCATGAAATGAAATCGTATTCTCAGGAAGAAAATAACAACAATAAATTAAGCAGTTAGAAGTTTAGAAAGCGAGTACATGATCAACAAATTGATCATTGAAGCTACACCATAGTACACGTTAAGAGACTTGCCGTGAAATATACTCTGCTGTTGCGAGTTGACCATGAAACATTCGTAGCTGTGTAAGTATGTAGTGACTTATGCAGTTGTTCAAACCTGTACGGCAGTTAAGATATCATCTTCAATTATTTCCATATTCTAAATGTTATTAAATATCCTTTTAATTGTTTTGAGCAATGTATACCTGGTGACAATGAGACCAGGGCCATGCCTCTGTCTCCGTTACTTATGAATGAATTTGAATGAAATTTGATACAAGGATACTAGACATAATTTCGTATTGACATGCAAGTATAATCAAAATGGCCGACTTCCGGTTTCACCGAAAATAACACCAACTTTGATTTTTTAAATGGATCATCCTATATATTTTATGTTTTTCGCAATCTACAACTGATATTACATACAACAGTGCTGCCGAATTTGCTTAGGTGTTACACAGAAATATTAAAAGAAAATTATTTATTAATTCTTGAATTTTAGATAAAGAAAAAGTAGTGCTTGATGCATATCGTTACATTGGTAATTAAATTTGCTGTTTAATGGCAAGATGGCCCTTGGTAGATGCCATTTAAAAAAGTGACTTTCTTAAAAAACGTGTTTAGCAAATTTTGTTCTTTCATTAAAGGTTTGTTTATTGACTTCATTGATAAAATAGTTATTATTATCAGTTGCTAGACTCAATTAGAACATATTTTTTCACGTCACAGTCTTCTATCGTAAAAAGTAAAAGTTGAAAAATCCATTTAAAAATAAAAGTTGGTATCATTGCCGGTGAAACCGGAAGTCGGCCATTTTGACTATATTTATCGGTCAATCAGAAGTTATGTCTAGTACCTATCTTCATATAAAATTTTATCCAAATCGATTCATAAATAAAGTATAAGCATGGCCCTGTTCTCATTGTCACCCGGTATAACACAGAAATTGCTCTTGGTCACAAAAAGATATGGTTTAGACAGATTTCCGGTTTTAAGTAAATCAGTGTGAAGGCTACACATTACCCTTTTTCTCTGATGTCAGAAATAAGAAAACATAGTGTTTAAAACGTATGTCTTATATTACAGTCAGGGCCGGCGGTTGAAGTGGGTAGTATAGGTAGTACTACCCACTCGAAAATTATCCGTGTGGTTAATTACCCAATTCAAACTTTCGAACAAAACCTAAATTTTGAAATTGGGGGTGGGTCCTATTCCGAACTACAGCCAGAGGTAGTCGTAAAGAGAAATTTTTTGATCGTAACCCTACATCCCTCATCTCTTCATATGAGTGTATTTGAAAAATCACTTGCAACTCCCCCATCTTACTACCCACTCGGGCTAAAAGTGTGATGCCGGCCCTGATTACAGTGAAATTCAAAAAGATCATTTAGATCGCAGGTAGTAGACTTCAGAAAGCATTTCACATATACCTAACCTTTAATGTAAGGGATGCTCCAAATAGCACATTATTCAAACCAAGACATTCTTGACCTATGTAATTTGGCATTTCTCCTCTTTGAAGAAGTCCCTAACGCTTAAAATAAGAATTTAAGCCTGCTCGCTTGCTTGTTTTTGCTCATTATTTTACTGTCATTTTGGACAAATGTCACATTGACAATATTATAAAACAAGCCATACTTACAGTGAACTTGACCAAAAACTGCATATTTTTTGTTTTATCCAGGTCCTTATTTATCTTCTATAATATAATTTTCCTTAATGTGTGTCTGTGGCACAAAATAAAATCTCACGTTCCGGCTTCACAGATGTTTATATTTGTTTAGGTTTTGTTTTTCTTGTCTTAGCGCTCGGCTCGGAGCTTGACCTTTCGCTTATCCTATTTCACGTGCGCGTAGCGCGCAGTTTGCTTGTTGTTAAATAAAGAGAAAAAATTGTTATATCACAGAAAAAGGGTAATGTGTAGACCTTATTAGGAAAAGTTTTTTTTAAAAATTTATTTACTATTTGCAATCTGTATAATTATTACAATAAGCAAATATGATGTGTAGATAATAATGACATGGATTTACATGATAGTTAAGGCCCAGTGACCTAAACCCCAAGTTTACTAAACATTACTAACTGCTTAAACTATAATTTAATTAATACAAATTTATTACTTTAATATCTATGAGGCAAATCTAACACCCGTATTCATAGTCGTTCGCCAGCGGATCGCCGGCGACTCGCCGGAGTTTCGTTATGAATAGTATGTTGGCGGCACTGTACGTCTATGTCAAATTCGAGGTGATCAGGTTAGGTTTTCAGTCAGTTTTTACAGAAACTGACACATAATCTAACCTGCTAACCTCGAATTTGACATAGACGTACAGTGCCGCCAACATACTATTCATAACGAAACTCTGGCGAGTCGCCGGCGATCCGCTGGCGAACGACTATGAATACGGGCGTAAGAGTTTATATCTATTTAGTCGTTGAGTGTTTTCACTGTTGTCCAGGAGGCTGAGAGCTAAAAAATTATTATGATGTTCCAAGTTGTTTAAATATTTTTCACTACACTTACTTATTGTTTGTCTCACTGTGTCAGTTTTAAGATCACTTAAAATGTCAACATTTCCTATGAAGTAAGGAGCGTTGCACATAGCACGTAGCACTTTTGCCTGGAATCTTTCTATGATTTCAATGTTTGTGTTGGCTGCCATGCCCCACAGTTGTATGCCGTAGGTCCAGATTGATTTAAATGCAGTATTGTAAACTAATAGTTTATTGCTTAGGGATAATTTTGATTTTCTTCCAAGTATTCAGTAATGTTTGCTGAATTTTACGCCAAGCTGTTTCCTCTTACTTAATATGTGCTTTCTCCATGTTAGACCCTTATCCAGATGTATGCCTAGATATTTGACTTCTGTAGCCTGTGCTAGTGGTGTGTTATTCATATAGACTTCCGGTGTTGTTCCTCTACATTTTGTGAAGGTAATGTGGATAGATTTTGTCTCATTTAGTTTATTCTCCACTTTTTACTCCACTTCCCTATATGATTTAGTTGTGTTTGTAGCATAGTAGCAGCTATTACTGGATCTTTGTCTCTGAACATGATTGCTTTGTCATCAGCAAAGGTGGCTGTGAGCGATTGTTCATTGGTGGGCATGTCGGCTATGTAAAGACTATATAGAAGAGGTCCTAGCACACTACCCTGAGGAACCCCAGATCTGATTGGATGTAGTTCCGTGAGATGTTGATTATACTTCACTTGGAAAAATCGTTCTTCCAAGTATGATTTCAATATATCATAATAAGTGTGTGGGAGTGTGCTTTTTAATTTAAAGAGGAGTCCATCATGCCATACCTTATCAAATGCCTGAGTGTCGTCCAGGAAAGCCGCTGTGCAGTAAGATTTCTCCTCGAAGGATTAATTGACATAATCGACTACTCTGTGGACTTGCTGTACTGCTGAATGTTCTTTTCTAAAGCCAAACTGATGCTCTGGTATTAGATTGGAATCTTCAATGACTGACATAAACCTCTTATATATAAGCTTTTCAAGAAGTTTGCGTAGTATAGATAACAGACTAATTGGCTAGGAGGTCACTTTGTTGGGCGGTTTACCTGGTTTTGGGATCAAGATTACTTGAACCACCTTCCACTGCACAGAATAGTAACCTAATATCAAAGCTGCATTATATAGGTTAGTAAGCATGACCATGCCCTTGCCGGGAAGTTCTTTGAGTAAAAATCCTGTTACTAAGTCAAAGCCAGGGGCTTTTTTCGGGTTTATATCATATTTGATAATCTCTTTGACATTAGGAAAAGTTCATAAGACAGAAATTTGGTCTTTTTGTGTTACTACTACTTAAAACCACTGTAGATTTAAAACACAAATTTAAACCTATAAAAATGATAAAACAATTAGTGTTCAATGCATACAAAATGACAAGGGATAAGTAAAGTTTTTAGAAAATATTTGTTGTTGTCATATACAAGATAATCTGAATTCATGTTCCTTATAGGTACTTATACAATTTTGATTTTAAACACTGTTCAGCATGAACTATGTAAATGTTAATGCAATAAAAAAGATTTCGACTGATTCTGCATTATACAGATTTCATTTTAGTTTAATCTGATTCTTCGTTAATTACAGTTAACTCGAATATTTTATATAACTGGTATGTGTTGTTTCTGTGACGATGCAGGTTATTTGCTACAATCTTAAAAATTTTCTTGTTTATTTTTGTAATTAATAGTAAAAATAGTGTTTATTTGAAAGAGTGTTTAACCCACTACAACTTTTACATTTATATTTAATGTCGAATGTAATTAGGGCAATAATAGTTTATGTAAAAAAATCAATTTATTTCCAATCCAAATAATACAGTTATTAGCTATACAAACTTGATGTAATTATGTGTCTTTTGTTATTTGGAAAAGGTAAGAAAATATATCAAATACTTTGAATCTTTTACAGGAACAGTGTAATGTGTACTTGTCTTGCCCCACATGATTTCTATTTTCTTTAATTGTCAGTGTCAGAATAGACTAATACAATATACTGAAGTTTATGTTGACAGATCAGTGAAACAGATGAGACTGCTCAGCGAGCGAAACCATGAGTTTTCAGGCTGAATACTGTTAGATAAGTAAGGAATGCCTAAAAAACATTTGCTGTTTATAATATTTCTATGCAGCTTAATTATTATGCATCAGAGGCTTATTTATTGCAGCAAATAAAATATGAAATACTCTAGTGTGTTTTTTTCAAAACTCATGAAAGACTGTCAACATTAACATACTTAGAATTGCAAGAGTTTGACTGTATTTAAACTTCTCTTAAAAGTGCACTTTTGTGAGCAGTAGTAAACATTTTCAATTTGTTTTGTTTGTTATGGACAAGATGTGGGTACAAGGAGTACCAGGTACCTTAGACACAGATTGCAATTGGTCACATGGTCAAAGCCGTATCAGAAATTTGGCGAAACTAAAGTGTTCCGACATTGTCAAGGGATCGTCTACATGCTTTACATCATAGTGGGACCCATGGTTGTACATCTCTTCCGAAAGGCTGCATGTCGACAGGTTTTTATCTGCATTTTTTGTTGTTATAAACCTTAGAAGCACCAATGATCGCTTGTGACTCTTTGTTTAACAATCTGCATGCTGAACTATTGAGCAATTTACAATTTAAACTGTTGATATACTTTATTCGACAAATAAGTCTAAATATTGCAAAAGATAAGGAGCTATTCTAATAATCATTCCATAATTCATCTGTCCTGTGCTGTGCAGATTTGTTAACTAGCCTATATTTAGGAAGGAGAGTTTCTCTTAGTTTTCACATTTTAACATACCGTAGCAATAAATTTTATTTTTATTTAAGGTTTTGTGTGAAGCGCATATTCGCCACTATTTAATTAAAATAAATTATTAAAAATTGTCTAGCTACACACTGATATTTTACATGAGCAAATTTAGACAAAAATAAATTTACTGCTTCAGAGGCTTACGAACAATTTTAAAGTCACAGCTAAATAGAGAATGTCATATTAAATAATAAGCACTAAACTTTTGTAACTATTTACACCAAAGTGATTAGCTTTGAACACAACATATTAATAACGTTTTTACTGTTGCTTATTTTCAATAAGGAAATTAATACAAAGTGAGAATATTCTTATAACTGGAAAAAATGGCAAAATCAAGATTCTTATTTCAGGTTAACTACTTCTTAAAATTGAGCAATATTTTCAAAACAGGTATAAATGTTCTGCTTATATTAAATTTGAAAAAAAAATTCTTTGAAGGTCCTTCAGGGTGCATTTTTGAATATACCTAGGTAAATTACAAATTGCTCGCTTTTATAATACCTGAAACATGCTGTTAAATCTTATTCATCTTTTAGATACACCTTGTGAAACATTTAGAGACACCGTGAAGAACTTCCATAGGGACTACTAAAAGGGCTCGAAGTTTCGCGAAGGATTTTCAGCGTTGCGACATAGTAGTTTGGCGACATAGACATCAATCTCTATGTAAATAGAAACTAAGGGAACCGTTGCAACAGTATATTGTGTATTAAGAATGCAAAGTTGGTCATTGCCTATTGCGAGGGAATTTTGCCGCGTGGAAATCTCAAAATCGGCAATGACACTTTGCACTCTTAATACACACAAGATTTTTTCTACATCTAAAATAAGCAAAAATGATGTGATCTAATAATTAAAAATCTTGAGTATATTTTTATTGATGCTGAAATTTGACGTTAATTTATAATAATAATAATAATAATAATAAAATCGTCTTTATTTCCAAATACATGTTATTGGGACATTTTCAGTTTAGAAGGCGAAGTTTAGCTAAAGCTATTCATACACTTAACCTTCTAAACTGATTACATATATGTAGGTGTGATATTTTGACGATATTCAACTATAACACAGCCATTAGCCCAACACATATTGGCTTGAAGGAAAATACTCCTTAGATATTTCTTGAAAATAATTATTGGTTTATTAGGGACATTAAAAAAATTTATTGTATATCTTAGCAGCTACGTAACTGTAAGATCTCTGAAACAAAGCTGTAGAGTGCAAAGGAATCGTGATAATTTGAATAACTCTTAATTGTCGTTGACGAATGTTATATTTAAAAATAAGCTTGTCGCAACGATCCCGAGGGGTAGACATCTGTAGCAGTTTGCGGATCAAAATAGAATAATGATAAATAACAATGTTCCTCAGGCGTAGCCATTTAAGACGAATATAAAAATTAGAAACATGATCATATCTTTGCAGTCCTATAATAAACGTAAACAATAATTGTAAACAACTTTGATTCTATTTTTGAACGTGGAGTCCAAACAAAGATAATAAATGACATTACAATAATTAAAAATAGACAGAACTAGCATTTCACAAAGTTTTTTCCGTGTCTTAAAATTCAGAATAATTTTTTTTTGCGTAAAGCGTTCTTGAACGAATATACGTCCTTTGAGACTTGTGAGGTTACTCACATGACTTAAATCTTAAATTGTCATCAATAATTACTCCCAGTGTCCTTGCCTCATCTGAATAATTTAAAGTCACGCTGCCCGTTTTTATTTTAAGATCTGATTTGATTCGAGCTTTCCAATTATCGGTGCAAAATAAAAGTACATTTGATTTTTTTGGATTTAAACTTAGGTTGTGATTATTAGGGAATTCCCCTAGTTTGGATAGATCTATTTAGATTGTATTCGGCTTAAGGCACTTTATCTCAATGGAAAAAATGAATTAATTGGGTGTCATCTGCATAAGTCTGCACCTCCGAAGTGGATATTGTAAGTGAAAGTTTGATGTGTAAAGTAGATATAGGAGAGGGCCTACCTAACGATATGTTACATATTTCTGATTTTGTATAGTTAAATAAGACACTGAGAACGGCTGTATAGGTAGTTTTTAAAAAATCGAAGAACTACTTCATCAAAACCTAGATATTTAAGCTTACATCACATTAACGTATGGTTTATCCTATCAAATGCCTTTGAATAGTCTAATCTAAAATAACCAAAGCCACACACATTTTTTATCCAACCGTCTAAAGATGTTATCAGTCATATTAAGCAGTGCTGTTGTCGTGCTATGTAGCTTCCTAAAACCTGACTGGCAGTCGGGGATAATTTTATGAGAGTCTGCGTAAAATATCAACTGTTTATAAACAATCTTTTCAAGGACCTTAGATAGGATTGGAAGCAAACTGATAGGTCTTAGGTCGGATCATTTTTCTGGTTTGCTTTTTTTCGTTACAGATATCACAATAGCTTGCCTCCACGATTTAGGAAAAAGACCTCTTTCCAAACATATATTTATAATATGAGTTAAGTAGGAAAGAACGATTGGCAAGCTGATCTTTAGCGTTGACAGACTAATGCCATCAATACCCTTCACATTAGATTTTAGTTCAGAAATAGCTGCAGAAATTCCATCAATAGTTACAATCCTTAATGAGAAATTTCAATCAGGATTAAATTTATCGTGAGTGTAGTGGTTTATGACATTTAAAGGTATATTGCCTGGATCAAAAACAAGAAAAATAATTGTTTATAGTGTTGGTGTCGCTAAAATTATTACTAAATTTTTTAGAATCATTCTGTTGCTCAAGATATGCCAAGTATGCTACCTTTTCCATCCTGATTTATGCCAGTGCATAGTTTCTAATATTTTTATATTTTCAATTTTCAGCTTTTTTGCCTCGTTTATATTTTGTAAGAGCTTGCTTTTTCTCTTTTAAGATTTCTTTTAAAGCAAAACATAACCAAGGCGCAGGTGGTTTGTTTACCCTGACTGTTTTTATTGGAGCATGGATATTGAAATTGTCATTTATTGTATCTGTAAGATACCTCACTTTTTCTTCAATATCGTTGATAAAGTAAATTTTATTTAAATTTGATGCCTGGACATCTAACAAAAATAAATTTTCATCAAACTCTTTAAAATCACGGAAAGTTACGTATTTGTGTTTATTTTTAAAAAGTGTTGCCTCCATCAGACAGGAAATAAGGCTATGATCTGATACATTCCTCAAGATATTGGAGTACGTAAATATGGGATCAATCAAAGTCGATGTATTCTCTGTAACTCTAGTTGGCTCTGCAAGCAAATCTATATTGATATCACCTAACATAATGGTGTTATTATATTTACTAAGTAATTCAGGCAAAAACCGTTGCACATTCAACAGTACTCTGAGAGGGTGGACGATAAAATATGCAGAAAGCGATAACATGTCTGTTTATTGTGATTTCCATCCAATGTTTAAATCAATGTCAAAAACGTTTACATTATTAGCAGATTTAACATACACGCCCACACCTCCACCTCGATGAGCACGATCCTTACGATAAAAATGAAATTGTCAATATTGACTACATATGATGGAATGTTAGCTCCCAACCATGTTTCAGATATCCCTATAATATAAAATTCTTCAAAAGTTATAACATCCACCAAAACGTCAATTTATCAATTTTTCATTTAAATTTTCTTGCAAAATCAGGCACTACCATTAATAATTGTACAAATTGTTTTTTAACGTTTATTTTCACTAATAAAAATTTAAAACATTTCAATTTCATCGATGCTTGTTCTCTTCTTAAGCAATGAGCAACAAAATACTTTGGCGCTAGTCTTCCATAGCAACGAGCGGCAAACCACTTTGGCGCTTGCTTCTCATAAAACGTCAAGTTTGCATTGACAAAAGCTAGCGCAAAAGTCTGCTTTCTAAAGCAGTTGTAGAAAAAATATTTTTATCTACGACAGTGTGTAAAATTGCCTTTTAGTTGGCAGTTTTAAGTTTGTAAAACGACTGTTTAATAACATGTTTTCATTAGTTTACGCCGTTAATAGCAACGTGCTTAAAAAAATTCGTTAGGCACGTAGTTAGTAGCAACGTGTTTTAAAATTTTTAAAACATTCAAAATTAGGACCGATTGCTAGTAATTCTAATTTACATGTAAAATATTTTTATATTTACCGTATTTTTTAGATTCTATCGTAGATGAAATATTGTAAGATATACATGCGAAAAGCATCTTTAGTCACTCGTGGGGCTTAAAACGCTCGCTCACTCGCGTTTTATTAACTCGACCCCACTCGTGCCTAAAGAGTAGCTTTACGCATTTGTATCGTAAATTACTGTTTTTACGACCGACCGGAAAATATGCGGTTTCTGGAGAATTTTTTAGCCAGAAAGTAACGTTTTGCCGGTCAAGATCGGAAAACGGGCATCAAGGACCGGTAATAGTAATTTGTGTACCTAGGCGGGAATAGTATACTATTTTATTCGCAACCACTTTATTCTAAACAATAATTGGAATAGTATATTATATATCAAGGTAGCGAAGCGCAGTATTATAGCCTGAGCGCATATTAGATACTGAGCGCGCAGCGCGAAGGTTATAAGACGATTCGCTACCGTGGTGTATATACTATTTTTTGCACTACCAAACGGCTTAATACCTAAATTCCCAACAAATTTCGAAAATATTTGAACTGTCAACCTGACAATACAGCTCTTTAAAACGTCAAAATTAAAATAGTCATATTTGGTAACTTAGCAATTTATTAGTTACCACCGTGAAAATTGTTTGTTTTACTTTCTCTCCCTTGGTGGAGAAAATCAACTTCACGACCTAAAGATAGGCCAATAACGGTGCGTTCTGAGACTAGTAGTGCAAAAAAATTATTATATTATGATACGACAGGTTGGCGCATGAATGGATGAACGAGATTCCCAGTGTCCCTACCTACATAGCGGTCGGGAATGAATCGCGCATGAATGGATGAACGAGATTCCCAGTGTCCGTACCTACACAGCGGCCGGGAATGGATTCATTTCCAACCGCTGCGGCGGCAATCACTTTTCCGACCGGTTGGAAAGTTACAAGTTGGGAATAGCTCATTTTCCAACTTTTTAAAAGTCAGTAATGATGTTATTACATACGAGGATAAATTGAAAAGTCCCCGGCCTAACTCAGATAGGATACAAATTTGCGTAATGCTTTTACGGCGTTATATTTTTTCAAGATTTATCAGTCTGGCTCTGGAATAACACAAATTTCTGTAAAATAATAATTGTTTGACAAGCTGTCAAAGTTGCTAAGGTGTTGCATGCTGTAAGCATGGATCAAGTTGAAGTTCGTGCAGTTATTAAATATTTTCATATTAAGGGTTTAGCCCCAAAAGAAATAAAAGCTGAACTAGACGGCACATTACGCGAATCTTCCCCTTCATACACCACAGTTAAAACTTGGGTTGCGGACTTTAAACGTGGTCGCAGGAGTACAGAAGATGCACCGCGTTCAGGAAGACCAAAAACAGCCACCACAACAGAAATGATCGAAAAAGTTCATAAAATTGTCTTGAATGACCGGCGATTGAAGTTGATGGAGATAGCAGATGCTATAGGCATTTCAACAGAGCGGACATATTATATCCTAACCGAAGTTTTGGGGATGAGAAAGTTGTCCGCGCGATGGGTGCTGCGACTGCTCACACTGGAGCAAAAGCTGACACGCAAAACAGTTTCGGAGGAGTGTTTGGACTTGTTTAAACGCAATCCAGTCGATTTTTTAAGGCGATTTATTACAATGGATGAGACGTGGATTCACCACTATACACCAGAAACAAAGCCGCAATCGAAGCAATGGACTGCCAAAGGAGAACCTGCTCCGAAAAAGGCCAAAACAGTTCCGTCGGCCGGAAAAGTTTTGGCTTCAGTTTTTTGGGAAGCCAAGGGTATTATTTTTGTGGATTACCTTAAAAAAGGTAAAACTATCAACGGGGCATACTATGCTACCCTACTTGACCAGCTAAAAGAGAAAATTCAAGAAAAACGACCCGGGTTAGCAAAGAAAAAAATTCTGTATCATCAGGATAATGCCCGCTGTCACAAGTCAGTTATTGCCATGGCACAAATTAATGACTTGCGGTTTGAACTGATACCCCATGCCCCCTACTCGTCGGACTTAGCCCCCTCAGATTTTAGTTTATTTCCAAACTTGAAAAAATTTCATGCTGGAAAGAAGTACGAGTCCGATGAAGATGTGATTGCTGCCACAAATGTCTATTTTGACCAGTTGGATGAAAGGGCTATAGGGATGGAATAAGAGCACTTGAATATAGGTGGACCAAGTGCATTGAACTTGACGGGGATTACGTTGAAAAATAAAATTACTGTTTACATGACTTTCTTTTGTTTTCTTGTCTAGGCCGGAGACTTTTCAATTTACCCTCGTATATGGTTGCGAATAAAAGCTTTTTTATCCTACACTGTATGAAAATCAGCTTTTCGCGGCAAGGCGCGAATATAAATCACGAGCGTCCTAATCGAGGAGGCCGTTTACTATTGTTTACTGGTAGTTCATCAATAGTGGTTTGTTTCTTATTGTCAAATTTTATACGTGCAGCTGACTAATTTTTTCGTTATTATTCTAAAGTACCTACGTGTTAATTACTGTTACGAGCTACGTAATTATGAACGTCAATATATTTTTGTTGTGTAGGATAACAAATACTGTGTGAACCACGGCGGGAATAGTATATTACATACCGAGGTGGGAAGTGTTTCATTCCTGTCAAGAGATTAACTTTATCTCATGACAGGAATGAAACTTTTCACCGTGGTATGTATACTATTTTATTCTCAATCATCTAATTTTAAAAATAACTACAATTGAATTCTGAATAATAGATATCTTGATGTAGCAAATACTTTTGTTACCATGAAAACAACCCACTCAATATTTTTGTTACCATGAAAACAACCCAGTCTTCAGGTAAGTAATATTTTTCGGGGTATATAATAATTTCCCGGCTAGTTTCAGTAATCATCTAGTTCCCAGCTGTTGTCATGTCATGAAATTGACACATTAAAATGTGATTGCGAATAAAATGATTTTTTCGTACACTAGCATTGAAAGAGCTACTTTGCCGTACAATTTATTAATCAGAAAGTTGCACTTTGCGGTATTCGTACGGCAAAGTAGCACTTTGCCGTACGTTTCCTTAGTTACAACACATATAATATTACATTACATTAATATTACTCTACTTATTTGCTATATACGAGGATAAATTTAGTATTCCGTTTTGTATGCTAGTGTACGAAAAAATATTGTACGAAACTCGTATGAAAGTGGCTTTTCCATACTCGTCTCGAAATTCCGGACTCGGCCTAACGGCCTCTTCCGGAAACATCTCACTCGTACTGAAAAGCTCCACTTTCTATACTTGTTACGTAAATTACTATTCCGGGCCTCAAGAAGTGGCCATATCCATATCTTTCGACCCGGAAAATATTCATCTTGCCGGTACCTGATGCCTTCGGTACTATGGAAACAAGTTTGTGTTATTGTTTGGATAAGTCAAATAATAGATACTAATGTCATAATTTTTTTGAGTCTTCGAAAGTGAATTCGCAAGTTTAAAAGTATGGACTCGGATGTCATACAAAAATATTGTACGATACATAACCGGAAAGTGTTTTGCAGGTCTCCCGAAGCTTCTAGGGCTCGCCCTGGAATCTGCTTGGTTCGACCTGCAAAATACTACTTTCCGGTCTCGTAACGTAAATTACTATTTTCGACAACCGTCAAAATAAGGGGACATTCGCGCATCGCTATTAATGCACGAAGTTTGCCATTTTCTAACGTGGTAAAAAATAGTGTATTTATTTACCTACGTGCAATTGACGACGTGAAAAAAGGTATTTTGCGCACTAGAGCGCCAAAAATTTTCACACACTACGGCGCGAAACAATATTGATATTCTTGTTTGACGGTTGTACAAACATAGTTAATTAAGGATCAAGGGAAGTAAGTAGCTTTTACCAGTCGAGAACGAGTTTGCCAGCCCGAGCGAGCGAGGGCTGGCAAAGTTCGAGACTAGTTGTAGATAGTTACTTCTCGAGCATGCTTATACTATATAAAATTACTGTAAAAACACGTAATTCACTTACTTCCCTTGGGGAGTAGGTTTTTTTCTTACTTCCTTAATGTCATGACAACCAGTAAACAAACAGTAAAATCAACTTACCTGCAATGGATATGTCAAAGTAAGTGTAACTTACTAGATGGGCATGGAGAACATGTTTTTATTACTAGCGCCAAATGTTTTACAGAGGTCGAATGACTTTTTACTCGGCTATCGCCTCGTCAAAAGAAATAACATCATGCTCTAAAATCATTAATTTTGCGCACTTAATATACAAATAACATTTGCAAGTTATAAAACTTCTTTGTAGACAATGTTTAACGGGTGTTATAATCCATTAGGTACTATTTTAATTTTTTAAGTTTCCAGAACTACGCACATTTGACTTGCTACATATAATTGACCATGGCCTATTACTGGTTGTGGCAAATAAAGGGTGTTCATAAAGTCTTTAATTCAAACGTTTGAATAATTAGTTGGTGGCAATGTTAGTCTGTGTCAAATTCGAGATTAGCAGGTTAGGTTTTGTGTCAGTCTGTGTAAAAAATTGACGCAAAGACTTTTTGCACACCCTTTATATTCCCACTTTATCCAGAGTTTGTTTTTGCGATTTATTGTTATCACAAATTCTAGGCGTACAGGAAACTATCTTCTCCGAAAGCAAAAAGGTAATGTAATATCAAAAGCTGTTAAATCTATATGTAGTAATAACACTCTTCTGCCTGTGGCTTGCCTATTTAAGACTTCTAAATCTAAGCAGTTCTCATATGATTTGTGTACCATTAATCTTGTCCCATTTATTAAACCAATCGACACATTTAAATTTCTCAAGATAATCAACAAATCTAGAAATTCCGTCGGAAATTATAAAATATTACTATCTGATACAATTATATGCACACTCAAATATTTTTTTTTCATAGTCAAGCAAAAGATTTACTTTTGTTGGTAATTTCATCGCAATGTTCATTTTTTTGGCGCTAAAATTGAGAATTTTGAGATGCTAAGTGGTTTTTAAAAGTTGATCAACATTTGTAAAATGCGTTTTGTCATCTTTGGCAATTCATTGAAATGGTATTTTAATACTATCCTCTTCACCTGTAATTGTAGGATATTCTTCATTTCCAATTTGCAAGAGAAATGTAGAGAACTGAATTTCACTTTCTTTGGCATGCATGTTTCAAAACAGCTTTCAGATTTGAAAATACTGCCATAGGTAACAGTTTTTAATAGATTGTTAAATCGTTGATAAGCGTGATCCATATGGATATGACTCTTGGTTGTTGAGAATTTTATGAACAATTTGTAAGCGTATGTGCCAATGGTTATTTTCACTGCCATACCATGGAAAGAAATTGAGCGAAATTGCCATCAGGAACAATATTAACTGTTGTGTAAGACCTATGACGTACTTTCCTCACGTTTTAGTATTGGTTAGCTCTTAAGCAATTTCAGTGCTGTTATAAGGTATATGTTAAAAATTTGACTATTTTAATTAAATTTGGAAATTTTTGGAGATTTTAAGTCAATTATTATGTAAAATTTAGCATGATTTATATTTGAGGAATAATACAAATCAATAAGTCGTAATCAATTTAATAGTAAAACGTTTCGCCAATAATATTGGCTTCATCAGTTATAAAAATTATGATAACATTTTGAAGAGATAAAGTAAATTAATGGATCATAAAGACATTATTAGTTACGTTGTGCTGTTATAGTACATCGCTTCCAGTTTGGAGATCTCTTAGTGAGTGGCAAGGATAATAATTATTGTTAGAATCAGAGTGGAATACTTTTAATATGGTATGGCCACGTCCAACTAATGGCAAATGGAAAACATTCTAAAAAGGATATGGAATAGCAATCACAAAGAAGAGTTAGACTAACGTCGAAGAGAACTTTGAGAGAAGGTCTTGCAAAATCAGTGAGTGAACGCAACCTAAACGAACAATATATGTATACTAGCAACCCAGTGAGACAAATGTCTCATTTAAAAAAACAAAAAAGACCGTTTTTCAAATAGAAAGCTATTATTATTATTATTATTATTATTATTAAATATAAACTGTATCCAGACCCAGAAGGTGTCAAAGTGGTACGCCGCATCGGAAAATTCTGGAAGCTGTCAAAGTGGTTGCCTAACCGATCGAGGTTTTAAGGCGCAAAGGGTCGCAGCTCCGTTTGGCTGCTGAAACAGCGTACTGACACTTCCGGTTTTCGAGAAATCACGTGATTTCTCGAAAACCGGAAGTGTCACGTGACTGAAATTCGGTTCCTGACCTGACATGAGCATTCCAAACATATAACTTTCATAACTTTTTTCTCTATCTCTAACGGTTTGGCTGCTGAAACAGCGTCCCGGACAGACAAGTCTATTAGATAAAAGATTTGCAGTAACAGGAAAAGCAGTGAACCAGCGTGTAAATAAGCACATACAGGTAATAAAAATAAGAAAAAAAACACCCTATTTCATCTGGTCAATACCGATTTTCTTAAAAATTCAATGTACTTTGACGTTTGTCTCACAATTGAGCAGGCCATTGATTTTAAGTAAACATTTAGTGCAAATACAGTGGTCCATTGCAAAAATTAGCAGAACACGGCAGGCTGACTTCGAGAGTTTACTTGTTCCACTGCTGCAGCATTGCTCGCCGCTCACTTGAGCGCTGCAATATGTTGTTCTTTTTTAAACAATTATTAATTTATTTGTAATTTTTAACTTGTGCAAATCTACATGGTGGCGGCTTTTATTTAAAAAAAAATATCGAAATCGGGTTGGTGGAAGTCTCAAAAGAGGTGTTGAAAGAAAAAGCTAAAGGTTTTAAATATATAGATATTTCAACTGATGAGATTCTATATTGTTTGAAGTGTGTGAATTCAAACCATATTAATTTGTATGATGGCACGCAAGATCTTCATGGCTCAGTATTGTGGGCAATAGAACCGCACTGTAGGTAGGTACAACTAGCAATAATACGCCATACAAAACCTTCATATCATTTCAATAGTATTATATTGACAGCGAAATAAAGCTAACTTGGGATCTCATAACCTATAATGTAACGTTAAGATCTGTCTATCTTAAATGGTTTTATTAATTCTCAGAATTATATATAATAGTAATCCATATTAGCAAAGCTAAACCAGTATATGAAACGAAAATATGTTATCCAACACCTAGTTCTAAGACTATTAATCTCTAAACTGGCCCATAACCCACTAATGAGGTAAAAACCATGTCCATGCGTCAGTTTGGGTCAAATAACAAACAAAACTAACCTCTAATTTGACATAGACTGATAATACCATATATCTAATACTTACTATATTGCTAGCGGCTATGGGTGGGGAGGTCACGAAGTAAGTGAGACAGACAACCAACTCTTCAATGTACTGTAAGCTGTGTGCAAGCGTGGTGGCGTCGTCCGGCCAACGGGAAGTAGTCAAGTATAAAATTCGCTTCTAAAGGCGGAGTTCGAATTCTCACGCATGCGCACGAGACGCGTTATACTCAGAGTGAGACTATGTCTGCGCCGTAATGTTTTCTGACGTTTCCAGGCCCTACTAGCAATATATGTGTATTATATATATGGATAATACACTTCAATACTGCCAAACATAGAACACAGGCGATTTAATTATAAACTTATTTGATCCCTCGGCACTTCCCAATTTGACACTGACTTAAGATAATCACATATTATACAACTAGACGATCGAAAATTATCGGTTATACGAGACGTGTTGCCTGAAACACCACGAGACCGAAGGTCGAGTGGTGTTTTACAAGGCAACACGTCGAGAATCGATAATTTTCGATTGTCGAGTTGTATACGGGTAGACTATATCATGAATAAAGAAAATGAATAAAGTAAAAGAGTAAACAGAAAATTTATTTAATAATTATTAATATTGAATGTACAATTGTTATACACATTTGTAGCATCACATTTGTTCAAAGATGAAGAAGAGTATTCTTTATTAACCGAAGAAGTATCTTTGTTACACACATCTGTAGCATCACATTTGTTCATAGACGAAGACGAGGATTCTTTATTGACCGAAGAATTATCTTTTCTTAAATTGGAAATGATGTTGCTGTGATGCTTTTCGTTTAATTGGAGGTATGGTTGAATAGAATTGGTTGAGGTATGGCCCGTAATTTTAATTATCTCTTGAACACTGACGCCCACACTTGATAATTGGCTCACAGTGGTTGATCTATTAGAGTGGTTGGTTATCTTAACTTTTTTTGTATCTATCCCGATGGCTTCTGCACCTAATTTTGTCCATTTACTTATTTCATTTATCCCAAGCGGCAAATTTTTATACCAGCAACTGTTTGGATATTTATTCCAGTCCCTATTCACTGCTAGAAATAAGCGTCTAGTTTTTATATTTGTGGTCCGTTTCGACAACATCTTTCTCCATAATCTAACAGGACAGTGATCGGCATTTTCTGTATTTGTAGTCAACCATTTACTTTCAGTGGTTCGCTGATTTCCTCCTTGAGCGGTTTTGGAGAAAACAGTATTATATTCAATTCGCCCTGTTTTTATACCGTACTTATTTATTTCCTCTTCAAAATGATCTACAAGACATGATACAGCTTCACCACCACGCCAAGCAAGTTCCACAGCTGCAATGTGATAAAATTTACGCTGCAGACTGGTGGGAGTGTTTTCATCTAATGTGTCCACTATTTTCTGAATATCTTCAGATTTTAATGCCACACCGCTACTCTTTCGTTTTGTCGGAATAGCTTGAAGCTGTTTACGTTTCGTGTTTTTTGCGTTTACTGCAGTTTGAAAAACAATATCTTTAAATGGATTAATGGTTCGATTAAACATTTGGAAATACTTTAGCTGCACCATTTTTGCGGTAAGGTTCCAAATAGTTTTAATAACACTTTCCTTGTATTCTGTGCCGTCAGTTTTCCGCATGTTGAACGCCCAATCTTTAAGAATTTGGGCGAGTTCTTCATTCGATGTGTTTTCATCTAGTTGATAGTTTCGCACTTCACAAAATTTTTGAAACTGCCGCGAAACGTATTGCTCAGTTTTGACAGTATTGGCCGGTTTATTGTTTTCTATCATTTCGTCCATTAATTTAAAGGAATTATTCCCGAAACGATCCATTTTACACTTCATAAAATTAATAACTGGAATAATAAATTGTTTTATCTTCCAGTAGCAGCTATTACCATACATTATACAACTGTTTTCAGTGACTAAAATGAAGTTTTATTCACATGTGAGTTTTCATTATTTATACTACTGCATTGTTGGTAGCACTGTCAAGCTATGTCAAATTCGTAATTTTCAGGTTAAGTTTTGCATCAGTTTGTGTCAAATAACAAACAAAATCTAACCTAGAACCTCGAATTTGACATAGACTGACAATACACTTCAGTACTGCCAATACACTTCAGTACTGTCAAACGTATGTCACAAATCATAGGCGACTAATTATAAATTTATTTCGCGACATATTCTGACTGCACAAACTACTAGGTACAAGAATTGCTACTGTAAGATAAAACGTCGTATATCACACGTGAGCGAAATGCCATTATAAGCTCGTGAGAAAATGTATCGCTCGTGCTGGGGCACTCGCGATTCAAAATTCTCACTCGCAAATAATGATGCATTTCTCTCACTTATAATATAATCTACTATTTTTTACTTGTCAAATTCATGGCTATGTAGATTTAATATCGTGTTTGCATGCTTCGAATATAGACAAGCTCGTATAGCCGGTTATACACAGGCTCGTATATTCGATATCGCCATAGTTACTGCAATAATTGCTGTAATACAGGGTAACTAAGGAAAATAACGCATTCTTATTGGCTTATAACTTGATGAATGATATAGTCTCTGAAACTTCGTTGTGGCGTGAAGAAAAATGCGTGTCGTCTTTCTCAATATTTTCAGACACTAGTTGGCTATCGATTCTTAAAGGCCAGATCAAGTAGGTTTAGACAATCAACAAACGTCAATGTCAAGCAATTCATTGGAGGTTGGTGGTTTTCAATCTCCGTGAAAAAGCTAAGTTTTCTTGTTCCTTTTTAATTGTTATTCGTTGACAACGAGGGCAGATTGTCTCTCGAAACGTTCGTTATTTAATAATTTTAATTTGCAGAGTGGCGAAATACCCAAAAACGAATATGAATTGACACTGACTTTTCACAACTGCTCAAAACAATTAACGGAACACTATTAAAAATCACAGAAACAGTAAATTTTAATGACATAAAGGCATAATAGTAAGTAATCGAAATGGTATGGAGTTATATTAATGACTATTCAATTCACCTGTCATCTGTCAACAAGTGACCAATGAAGATCCAGAATTCTGACGTTTCTTGACCAATCAAAAAAATATCAGTGGATATATCTTCCTAGAAGGTATTCAAGTGACTATTTTTAACAAATGCGATTTTTATTAGAAAAAGTCAATATTAGTAGTCTGTTACTATAGAAATTGCGTAGTTTGTTGCTAGATTTACTGAAAACTAATTTAAAAAAGTAGTTTGGTTCATTAAATAGTCCCTCGAATACCATTCTTAGTCAAAGTTAAGTAGATTATTTTTGTGGTGGTATCACTACTCATGTCCATTGCGCTTGGGATTAGGACTCGTGCTAGCGCACTCGTCCTAATCGTACCAACGCGCAATGGACATTCGTGACACCACCGCAGATTAGTCGACATAACTTTGACTACTCATGGTATTATAAGTGATTATTTTTTTCGTAGCGATCTCAACCAATCAAAAGGCTGGATTTGGTCAAGTTATCTTGTATAATTTCGATTATACAAAATCGATTATACTATAGTAACTTCACTAGGCAACGCAATACATAACTTTTGTCAACTTGATGTTGTTTTCATGGAGATTACTTTCAGCTAGTTTAATACAAACAAATCGAGCTGTCAATAAAATATTGATTTGTTCATAATATTAAAATTTACTCAAAAAATAATCAAATCGAATACAATGCGTACTTTGAACAGGTTATACGTCTCAAACTTCCTGCACAATAACAAATCGTGTCAGTTTGACAGAATAATCCTCCCGCTGACGCGGTCGGACTATTTAACCTGTCAAACTGACACTCTTTTATTATTGTGCAACAAGTTATCGACATATAACCTGATAATATCGAAGTACTTATAGTATTACTTCTGAAAATACAACAATAACGCAACAAATTAGTACGCGCTTAACTGTAGAAGAAAACAATGTCAATTGTTTTACAAAAATTATAATAACATCACAGTAGGGTATAGTGGACCGTTCTGGAGCCACTCTCCACTACTTGGCTTTGAGTTCCTCTCCACTACTTGGCTTTGAGTTCAAGGCCACGTTGAAGGTCAAGGCTACGTCCAAGACCAAGACCAGATTCGAGGAGAAAGATTAAAATAGTGCTTAGAACATACTGTGCAAGCTTAACACGATTAAAACGAATTACGCGAAACAAGCGTGCTCTAGCCTCAGATACATCATGTCTAAATTATGACTCCACTAGTATTCGAACCTAGGTCTCCCTGTTCATTCCGCAGTAGTACAGTGTGCCATATCTGCAGCCAAGGGTTGTTTTACCTCTAGAAGTCTAGACCAGCAACTTTTTAAAATATTGGGTTACGCAACCTAAGTACCTTAGTATAGTGAAAGCTTTAATTTTGTTGTGTAAAATACAAATGATTTTTTTCGTAGCGATCTCAACCAATCAGAAGGCTGGATTTAGTTAAGTTATCTTGTATAATTTCGATTATACAAGATCGATTATACTAGAGTAACTTCACTAGGCGACGCAATACATAACTTTTGTCAACTTGATATTGTATTCATAGAAATGACTTTCAGCTAGGTTAATACAAACAAATCGAGCTGCCAATAATACGGAAGAGTCCATAATTATATACAGTGAGCGCCAAAAAGCATTGGTCAGTTTCAATACCTAATAAAAATCCATACACTTCACCTATGGAATCAATGATAATTTCTTCATAAATAGGAAACTTGGGAGTTTTGTTTTAATGTTTGACATCCTCCGAAAGTGACAGTTTGGTGTGCTGTTTCATCGTCAAAGATTATCGCAGCTTATTTTTTCGAGGAAATTGGTGAAACGGTAACGGTTACGTCTCAAAGACATTACATGCTTCAAAGATCTTTTTATCGCAAATAGAGGATGAGATAGTAAATGAATATTGGTTTCAACAGAACGGTGCTACTAATTGCACCGCAAGAATTAATACGAATCTCTTACGACAAATAAACTGATTTCTTGCTATGGTGACCTTCCGTGGCCCTGGAGATCGCAGGACACAACAACTCCTGACTTTTTTCTTTGAGATTACTTGAAGAGCAGGGTATTTACAAGAAAGATAAGAAATCTGGAAAAGCATAAAATGTTGATTCGAGAAAATATTGAAGCTATACTGCAGGATATGCGGCAACGTGTGCTGAGAGATTTCGGCCGCCTTTTAAAAGAGTGCATCAACAAGAGGGGAGTCATTTAACCGACAGCATTTTTCATAAGTGAATCTCCCATTCTTAGGGCCGGTTGCAGAAAGCAATGTTAAGTCTGGTGTTAGCTAACGTCGCGTCAAAGTGAACAAAATCGCATCAAATTTTGTGTACTAATGTATTAGTTACCATAAGCATTTGAGATTTGATTCGTTTTTGTTCACTTTGACGTCGCGTTAGCTAACACCAGACTTAACATTGCTTTCTGCAACCGGCCCTAAGTCTTTAAGAAATAGTTTTGATTAACTGTGTAATTTAAGCAAATAAATTGTTATTACAAATTGAAACTGACCAATGCTTTTTGGCGCTCACTGTATAACAGCAATAAGATAACATGAACAACAAAATAAAATGCTTGAGTAAGAAAGAGATGACCATACGAGAAAATTATTTTTTTCGAAAACTGTCATCAAATGTTGACATTTTCGTTAAATTCTCAGTAAGCAAAGTGATTCTTTTTTGTCACTTAACAGCGAAATACTTTTATGTTCTAGAACGCAAAACTCTTTTGCGTTCTAGAACTTAAAAGAAATGTCAAAAAATTTGTAATTTTTTACGAACTTATTTGTGATTTTATTAATTAAGTAACCCACATTAGTTTTATATTAAGTAATTTAAAATTTCAATAGATACTAATAACTATTATAAACTATTATAAACATGACTAATTTATGTTGTACTACATGTAAATTGAAGGTGCCGATATTGCAGTGAGTTAAATTTATACGTCACTTTGACGTTTGTTAAACAATTCAGCAAGCCGTGGTTCAAAAATTAATTGCTTCTGAAATATAAAATTGTCAATTAACGTTGACGGTTACCTTATTTAACTTTTTATTCTCATACTACTTAGTTTTATGCAGTTTTCGAAAAATCATTGTTTGCATCTCGAATGCGAAATGCTTTTGCGTTCTCGAATGGGTATTTTGCCTCGCTAAAGCTCGGCAAAATAACTTCCATTCTCGAACGCAAAAGTAGCATTTCGCATTCTAGATACAAAAATAGCCATAGTAGGCATGTTTAGTTGACTTACGTCATAAATAAAATAAGCGTCATGCCTACTCGAATATTTACTACTATGTTTATCTCTTTCTTACTCAAGCAATACGTGTTATTTTTTGTTCATGTTATCTCATTGCTGTTATATATAATTGTGGCCCCATCGGTATATTTATTTGTTCCTAATATTAAAATTTACTCAAAATATATATATATATATATATATATATATATATATAATCCTATCCCTTTCTACCCGTAGGTGTAAGGGTATTATGTTCAGTTTATTGTTCATGCACAAATTTTGCCCACTGCTTCTTATTCCTTGCCATTGCCTTTGCATTCTCCCATGTTTTTCCCTTCTTCGCTAGAATTGTGCTGATAGTCTTGTCCCATGTTAGTGGTGGTCGACCTCTTCCTCTTTTTGTTTGTGTTCGGGCTTGCCAGATACATTTTACCATTCTGTCCTCTTGCATTCTTATCAAATGTCCAAACCATCTTAGCTGATGCTGTTCTACAATTTCCAGTACGGATTGCACTTCCAATTCCTCTCTTACTTGGTCATTCCTTAGTCTATCTCTTCTGGTTATTCCTTTCACCTTCCTCAAATATCTCATTTCCATCGCTTGTAATTTGCTTTTTATTGCATTAGTCAATACCCAACTCTCACAGCCATAAATCAATATTGGTCTAAATATGGTTCTAAACACAGTCATTTTTGTTTTCTTGCTTATATTTTTCTGATTCAAGAAAGTTCTATTGAGCGAATGATATATAGTCTGTTTTTTTGCTTTATGATTCAGAGCAGGCTTTGCTTTTGCATTTTTGTAACAGTGTAGGTAGTTGGTTACAAAGAAAAACACTAGTAATGTCAAAAACTTATTACAACTGTCAATGTGTTATCTTATAAGCACTATTCTACACAATGAAAGCTACAATGATTACTGAACCACTGACATTAAATAAGGTATTGCTTTTTATAAGAAATTTTATCTTCATCCGTGTTGTTATAGCGTCTTAACCAAATTAATTTTAGTATCGTTAAGAGCTTCATTACCGCACTGAGTGCGGTAATGGATATTACCGCACTCAGTGCGGTAATGGACAAATATTACCGCACTCAGTGCGGTAATGAATATTACCGCACTCTTTTTATACAGTGAACCAGAGTTTATTGATGAAGATAAAATATTGAACAATACACGTTTGCTTATGGCACACAACGAAACTCGTTTGATTGCCGCAAAACTCGGCTCACCGCCTCGTTTTGGCAATCAAACTCGTTTCGTTAAGATGCTCATAATCAAACTTGTATCGTTAATATCTATTATTTAAAGATGGTTGTTATCTGACTGTACAGAAACCTCATAAAATTCTAATGTGAAAATATATTACTAAAAACTTGCTGATGACTTTTGTTTGCAAATCTGTGTTGTAGAAGTTATTATTTATGCTAAACGTATAAGAGGGATTAACTGTTTTTTCAACATCGCCAAAAAATGCCACCGTTCATACACTTATGATAGTACCATTGTCCGTGTCAAACAGTGTCACACCCTGGTAAAAATCTTGATGTGCATCCTGCATGCAAAATAGTATATCTCTTTCCCTCCACCTTAACTTTAGATGGATTACTTTTCAAGTCTGTGTCGTGGGTCTACCTATGCAGACTGGTTTCATTGCAAAATATCCAGTTTCATCCAAAAATCGGAACATACATTTTTCATTAGAATTTCGAAATTGTATATATTTCTTTAAAGAAGCAATCTTCGCCGAAATTAAATTATTCTTCTCACAAACCAATTTTCTTCCATTCACAATTTTGTATTTATATCCCATATTTTTTAATGCGTAGTATAATTTAGAACGAATTTAGAACGAGTTCCTCTCTTGCACATCGCAATGAATTATCCAAAGTAAAAAATCCAAAGTTTCTTATTATCCTCCCTGAAACTATAGTCCTCCCAAGTTAAAAAATCTGTTTCCTTTTTCATATTGTCATTAGGTTGTTGCTGGGGTTGTGATTTTGCTTCATTTAGAATATTAAACAGAATTGCATTCAAAATCTAGCATAATAACAAATTGTAAGAAATTTTATAATGGTTTAATTATTAATACTTACATCAAAGATTTGATCAACTCTTCCAATGCTGGCTGCTTTACTTAATTTACCATTGATATCTTTTATATTAGTATAACAGCGTTTTATAGTCACTTTAGTTTTACTATTAATACTGCTTTTTCGTGGCATTTTATTAAACGTTATTGAAGTGTCAACGTGACAATCTCGGGGACCTTGAATTTGACGTTAGGTATATTTTGTAGCTAAACTGTTGTACACTGCTAAAATAATATAAATGCAAGGCCTGCTCTGAATCATAAAGCAAAAAAACAGACTATAGTTTAGCTGTTGATTCTATTCTTGCTTTCACTTCTGTTTCACAGCTTCCCTGAGGATCCATTTGAACTCCTAGATATTTATATGTGTTAACTTGTTCCAGTTGTACCCCTTCGATCTCTATTTTAATGTTTTTTTGCTCCTTCCCTAACGTCATCACTTTTGTTTTGTCTTTATTTATTTTCATTTTCATATTCTTAAGCACCTTGTTCCACTCATTTAAGTTGTTCTGCAGTTCTTTTTCGTTATTGGCAAAAACGACTATATCGTCTGCAAAAGTACATTCGCCAAGTACTGTCTGTTTCATTTTATGAAATCCAATATGTAGGGCTTTTGCTTTCTTCTTTACTTCTTTTGTAGCGTCATCCATAAGTATTGTAAAAAGCGTAGGGCTCAATACTCCTCCTTGACGTAGGCCTTCATTAATTTCAAATGTCTGCGTCTCCATGTTTCCAGTCCTTACATAGTTTATGTTATGTTTGTACATACCTTCTACTGCTTTCCTGAGTCTTTGTTTTACTCCTCTTCTTTTCAAACTGTTCCATATTAATTTTCTCGGAGCTCTGTCGAAGGCTTTTTCTAGGTCGACGTATGCTATATACCCTTGTCTGCTTTGCCTTAGTAATTTCTCTGCAATTTGTTTTACTGTGAATATATTGTCTTGGATACTTCTTCCTTTCCTAAATCCTGACTGGGTCTCTTCTAATTGGGGTTCTATATGTGTTAATAGTCGATTATTTAGTATTCTTTCATACACTTTTCCAACAATACTAAGTAATGTAATCCCTCTATAGTTATCACACTTCATCGCATCACCTTTTTTTAATCAAATCGAATACAATGCGTACTTCACATATAGAAGCCCATCATGAATTGCAGCTAGAGCGACCTACAATTTGACAGGTAGCAGTTCAACGCCTCGAAGGAGAGCACTGAATGGTTCGGCGAAGGACAAACTTAAGTACCGTGACAGCAAAGAACTGGCACGTGGTAGGGGAACCGCACTTTGCATCACTGACGACAACTGCAAGCTTTGGTGTTAGCTGCACCCTTACTAGTGTTGTCGGTTGCACCCGTACTATTGTTACCTGCTATATACTTTGTGGAGGGGGTGCTATGCAGCTATGCCTGAATGACAATTGTTTGTTGGAAATCAAAATATGATGAGCAGACATTTCCATGAAAATTTACAGTCAAAACCGGTGCATATAAGTCCGGGAAAAATCATTTATTTAAAAAAAAATGGAAACAAGAAAGTAATTGTGCTGCAGGAAAGAGGTCGATCCGTAGTATATTTGGGAATAGAGTCAGTAGTAGAATTGTGGGAGTTGTGGCTGTTGCATGCCAAAGCTGAATGTTTAAAAAAATGTATACCAGTGCAACTGACAGTGTTTAGAATTTACCCGGCGACTTTACAAGAAGCATCGAGGATGCGTTGCCACCCATACAATCGAAGAATGTGAGGTGCATGTATGAAATGCTAAAGTATGCTTTGGACATTAGATATTAGAAACTATAAGCCGTTCACGATCTTTTTGGGTCAGGCGAGGCTATGACCATCTAGTAATTTTGTTGGCAGAACCTCTGCTGCAACTAAACTCCCTCATGGAAATTGACAATTTTTGTGTTAGGTTAGGCTGTTTTCAGTTTAAGGTTATATTTTCTGAATAGGTACATTGTTGCCGGATATTCTCTAGTCTCCACATCGACTCGCGTTCTTTTAAATTTGGTCTGTCCTTTTTAAATTGGAAGTAGCGTCGTTTAATGGAAATTTTTTGTTGTAACAGAATTATTTTGGGCATTTTGACTTTTCCTTTGATGGAAATTTAAATTATTTTTACACATTTGATAAATCATTTATTTTCTTACGAATATTAAAATAATAAATCTGGCAATGTGATGGCAAGAAAATGTTGAACAGACACTGACAGAAAAAAAAGTTGCATCCGCTACATCATCGAATCAGTTAGTACAACATGAAAAGAAAAAATGATAGCCAACTCTGTCCCAAAAAGGTCGTGAACAGCTTATATACACTGTTCAATAGTGGAAATCGAAAGAGAATGCTGGGTACATATAGTTCACGAAAAATATAAACAAGCTGCAATGCAATGTACCACTGTATAGAAACTTATGTGTTGTTCAAGCCAAGGCTTAAAAGGAACTATACGAAAATTAGGTTACTTACATATATAAGTTACATTTAAAAGTAACTTTGTTCCTTATTAGTGAAGAAGGTTGACTTTTAGAATTATATATGTTGTAATGGTCTAATACTCATAGCAATTCTGGTTGCCTAACAAACACGAAAATGAAAGAATAAATCAAATGAGCATAGAATTGATATTTTGTTTATCGCAAAATAAAGTCAGTATAACGCACTAATAAATGCATAAGATACGATTACCAATAACTATAATTTGATTGATAGTGGTTGGCATTTGATTAAACAATATCCAAGGGGTTACGTTTAACTAAATATCATAATTGATGTTCGTAATGCAAACACACCTTAACTTAAGCGAATAACAGATTTGAATTGGTAACGTCAATGCAATAAGGTGAATTTAACATGATACAGAGATGTTTTTGTGGCGTTACAAAAATGATTTGAAGCGTTAAGAGTTAAAGTTTATGAAGCCAGCAATCGGCAATACAGCTGAGGGTTTAGAAGTACTGCAAGGAAGCAAAGAGCAAGATACGGCAACCTATTAAAGGGCAAAGACAATAATTGTGTAGTGCTAATAATACAACAGTAAAACAGTGCATTTAAAAACTAAAGTGATTAAAAGCAGAGTACGGTTATAAAGTGCTACGAATTGACATTATTCGAAAGACAGTTTAGTTCCTAAGTAATAACATTGTATCAAAACTTACGTTCAAAACAATTGTAAAATTAGTTGCTAGGATACCAGATATTGGATTGTTATTATTGACAAACCAAGCCATAATAAAAGTTGACTGTATGGAAGCTTGACTCTTGAAAAGTCCAGATATTTGGAGCAGAAAGTATTCCAGAATTGTTAAATCGCCGTGGCGTCTTCTGGAAACGTAGCCAGCCTACGGAGTCTACATCCAAGGTAAAATTTCACAGGAAAGCAGTACTGGAGGCACATTAGCTTCGTGCTGCGGAAACATTAGACTTTGTAAGAGGTGTAGAAGCGGGTTTCAGTTCCTAGATCAGTTCAAGAGAGTTTTATTCGAGGTGGCGTCTTTTGATTTTACGATTTGGAGCAGAGATTAGGAGCGTTATCGCAAGACGCTGTTGCCAACCAGCGCGTCCTTTTTACGTCACCGGAACAAAAACCAGGTTAGCCGGATATTACGTCATTATTATTTGCATTACCCATTTACCTGATGTGATTTTTGCCATTTTTTGGTGTTTTGCATTCAATTACGCTATTTTTTATACGAGCGAACCATATCTGTTTTGAGTTGTCAAATTTGTAGGTTAAACTGTCAGATCCAAGAAGTCGGATATTTTCCATACAAGGTAATAAGTAATACTCAACGGTAGATGTTATACCGGGTGTTGAACCTACCTCTTTAAGTAGAGTTTTCTCATGTGTAGCCGGAGCATTTTATTTTATTCAATTGACAATAAATAGAATATAAAAGGCAATAAACCATTTATTTTGCTAATAATTATTATAGCATCATTTTAATAAGCCTGAGATTGCACACGATTTCTGGATTAAAACTATTTTATTGTAATTTGTGGTAATTTGCCCTAGTTATTTATTTATTATTATTAAAAAGCTTTTTAGTAGGGCTGTTATTACAATTCATCATATTTCAGGTATATTAAACAATAAATACAATAGACATTTACAATAACAATAAATAATTATGAATAATACATCTGCTCATTAATGTAGTGTCACAGACTTTTCATTATTTCCAAAAAGTGACAACATTTGCAAACACTCCATTCCCATACGCATCCTGGGATTGAGCAGAAGCATCCACTATGGAACCTAAGGTCAGCGACGGAAGTGTGAAACTCCAGTTAGAGAACAATTTTAAAGCGAATTCGATCATTGTCCTAACTACGCCGATGCCCTTCAACAAGATTATGTGCAGTTTCTGAATTTTAATAACCACAACATTTAGAAGTGTTTGATCGTTTCCCAATTGTCATTGATTAAGGCGTGGAAACGGGCCACAATCTCTCCAGTTAGCTTGACAAAGGCCTCAACCAAGTGTAGAACATCTAGATGGGGTGCCAATGTTGCTTGTGTATTGACGGCTATGCCGAGAGAGGGCTGAGGAACTGGAGAATCACCGTAATTCAGAGCAGAGTAACCTCCGTAAGGTTAAATTGGGCTGTAGCGGCCAAGTACTCCGAACTGGCAGGTGTAAGATCCCCCAAAGCGATTAAAGGTCTTGGATTGTGAATTGATATCACCGTGTTTTCTTCTTCTTTGGATAATGTTGTTTTGTCTGCCGTAGACAGTGCGGAAGTCCAGACAGCCTACAGTAGATAACAAATATTGAAATTGATTGAAGCATAATATAATATTCATAAACTCAATTGCCAATTACAAAATACCATATAAAAGCTTTATGGTATATTTTCTATTAATCTGTTTCGGCATATAGTTGTATTAAAGAATAAATACATAAATTTAGTAATTGTTTCCCCTATCGTACATAACCAATATTTAATTACTATTTTCACGAGAAAATTTATGTGAAAAAATATTCCTACAATTCGAATTCCTCAGAAATGTATAAAAATAAACTGTGATTGTGTTTTAATTTTTGGGAATTAAATACTTTGTTGGAGTATTGTTAATCAGTTAACGTTCATTTCTGTATATGTAAGTAAAACCTTTGTCGTATCTTAATTCAAAAATAATTATTGTTAAATTATAAGAATTTAAAAAAAATATCTACTTACGACAAAAATAATTATACACTGTAGCTGCATTTTGTACTACTACACGATCAACTAAAGGGAACTGCACTAAAAGTACTCAGTGGATGTTGGAATGGATATAGTCAATATGATTTGCAAGCTGTTCTTAAATAGCCATAATTACTGTCACCGTGGATTCCTGCACTTAGTAACTTTAGATTTGGTGGTGAGATAAAGGTTCCCAATGTATGTATCTATCAATTACTTACTACACAATGACACTGTCATTCATTTTATGGAAACTGGTCAGCAGTAGCTTACTCACGTAAAAAACCAAATTGCCCAAAGAACCAGCTTAGAATTTCGGAATTACTTTCTACTTGAGAAATCTTTCGCTCTTACAAAGATAATTTTAATATTGTATCTGCCAATGTAACATGAATCAGCTATGATGGCTGTATTTTAATAGTGCCTAATAATGTAATAATAATTTCAATTTGATAGACGTACAGTTTACTGACAATTTACTATTTCAGTTCGGAAAAACTACTGCCATTGTAAGTGCTTAATAAAGACTAAAAATTAGTTAATATGGTTTTTAGGAAAAGTTTTGAAGAAATAAAATGATAAAAATACAAAAACAATTACTATAGCGTATAATAGCATTAAATTAACTTTAGTTTACTATCACAGTATAGTTAGCATGTGCAATCTGCTAGTGTTGAATAAAGGTGTTACCAAATCTTTATAAGTATACATTACTCATCAAAACAAACAAAACGGTCTTGATAAATGTATACAGAAAATATTTATTACGGAATTGTAGAAATTGTTTATATAAGAATATATTTTGGCTTTCGTAACAATGTTGCTATGTCAAACAGTACGATTGTTGCTACTAAACCAGAACAAATTAGAAAAGATGTGATTAGGAAACTTATCTTATTTTGCAAAAAAAAAAGAAAGATTGGTAATCAAGTAACAATGAGTTTATAGCCTTTTGTGGCTGAACAAAGGCAAATTTTTACACACGTTCTGAAATAATAGATATTCATTTCATGAATGGGAGAGCAGTACAGAAGCAGCTCAGTCCGCTTGTACTAGGTAGTTTATAACAATTGTAGACAGCCACGCGGGAAAAGATTCAGCACATTCCAATAAAGTTTAAGACAGAAAAATTGAGTCCAATTGGCTTGGCTATGGTTGATCGTAATCAGTTAATACTACTGAATTAAAAAAAGGAGGCTTACGCAGAAATTAAGAAAGTGCTGGAACTTGTTGTCGGAGAATTATGTACTCTGCAACAAGATATGTACGAGGTTTATGTAGTAATTATACGACGTTATGCTGCAAAAAATAGATAGCTACCCTAGAACAACGGCGCATCAGCTCTCTTCAAAGTACGAAGATTTCTATTTTGAGGCTAAGTATAGAGAAGTACACAGGCCCACAGACGTGTGTAGTGAGTAAATGAGGTGAGTGAGCGGGATACCTATCTTAGTGAAGCTGCCAGTCAATACCTTCCCAGAGATGAAGTCGCTTTCTTCTGACTACATATCTCACAACTTTCAGATAATACTTCTTGCTCACCGTCTGCCCTGTGGAGCCTACTCGTGATGAGCAACCCCTTTGTGGTCAAAAACAGTCTTGATATTACCCATCCTTTGACGCCCTTTCTTTGGTCTTTATTTTTCTGGAGTTTTCCATAGAGAAGGCATGGATTTTGTTCCAGAATCATAGCCATAGACTCATGATTTATTGCCTGTACAGGAATGCCAAAAGTTTTTTTAAGCTACTGGACCATGTGAAGAATTGATTGATTGATTTAATGCAGTTATTTGGATGGGTTAGTAGTGAGCCCAGTTTTTGCACTTCGACTCTGTAGTCTTTTGTGCCTCCCGGATCTTATTAAAATAGATCTGCACCTTCAACGAGTTGTAGGATATTTTTTACGAGGTGCTCGTGTGTGAGAGCTGCTCCATGTGGAGTTCTCCCGAAGAGTTGCTGTCTTTTGCGGAATAACGCTGGACAGTCGCGGATTATGTGTGAGGCTGTCTCCTTCTCTTTCTGACATAACCTACAGGGTATATCCCCTCTGTATATATCTACTTTTGTAGGTGTTTTCTCAAGTGGCAGTGTCCTGCGACTAGTTCTAACAGCCGTCTAATCTGAATTCGTCCTAGATGGAGGGCATCAGTTGTTAGTCTGCGAGAAGCGGTTCTAATTATTTCCTTCCCCATTAGTTGTCCCTGTGTGGTACCTCAGCGAGAAGTATGTTGCCTAGCGGTCCATTTTTCTATCCCTGTTCGGATGCTTTGTTTGGGTATACCAAATACAGGTTCTGGACCTATAAATAGGGTAGATGTACCAGTTTTTGCAAGGGCGTCTGCCGCTGCGTTCTCTCTATTTCATGTGTGCCCTGGCACCAGAATGACTTGAAGAGTGTCAGATGATTTAGGCATTCTCTTGTTAGCATAGAGCTGACACGAGGTGATTCAAGCGCTTTTAATGCCGCTTGACTGTCAGAAAGTATGTTTATGCGTTGCTGGGAATACCCGCGTTTTGCATTTGCCTGGACGCATTGCATTATAGCGAATATTTTAGCTTGAAAGACTGTAGCTTTGGTCTCAAGAGATACACTAATTAGTCTAGTCAAGTTTTCAGAAAATCGAACTTTTAGAAGCACGTTATATTACTTTTGGGCAAAAGGTCTTTTCCCCCATTTCGACCCTGCTGAATCTGAAAATGCCAGTTGCCCAAGCGAAATCCTAACCGGAAGTGAAATATCTAAGATGGCGGCCAATTTAGCGCCGAAACCCTTAAATCAGTGCTGTAATGCTCCCCTTTGATATATGAACGCGTCCAAAATGCCTAGTTGTATGTCTTTGAGCATGAGGAATTCAAAAATACACTGTACAGAAACATTGTTTAAGGTTTTTAAGATGGCGGCTAAGATGACGCCATCATCCTTATTTCACTCGGTTTCAACAATATTCTGGATGTCAACCAACCCGCTCCTCTTCCCCTTCCCTACAGTATGCAACCGAACAGACCAGATCTGCAGCTACCTTCTTCCAGTACTGCATCTGCCAACTTCCTAGAACGTGCCTCCTTAACTAACGTTCCTCCTCTGGAACTCTTCCTTAGCACCAAACAGCTCGACGCAATCCCATTCGATTAATATATGATCTCAAATATAATTCTCCAATAAACTTGACTTAGTATTTTACTCCAGTTATTCACATTTGTAAATTAATTCTGATTGCCATACATTTTTTACCACATACTTGTAATCTTCCTTAGTTTTAAGTCTTTAATTATTCTTCTCGGTTTAAATTTCTTTTTTAACTTCACCACGCCAATTTAGTATATTACCATTTTTATCATCCAAACATTTCTCAATAAAATTAGGGTTTATTTTAATATTTTAATTACACTAAATTATTTTAGATACATTTTTCAAAATGTGTTGTTTTTAATAATCGAAACAAACTGCTTACCGATATCATTTTTCTACTTTTTACACTTTATCTCATAATATTTTATTTATACCTACTATTTTTATAATTTATTACAACTAAGTATTTGTTATTCCCTTCAAACCTTAATTTTTAAAATAATATATTATTTTTGAATCCATCTGCCTTTCAAACAGCCATACTCCACTATATTACCAATTCTCTTTTACTTTCTACTTGCATAATAATTATTCACATTCCCAATTCACATTTGAATAGATCTTGATTATTTTCAACCGTTGTACTCCCTTAATCCTTTCTAAAATTGATTTTAATACCCCTGTGTATATCATTACAATATATTTACCATGGTTGCCCTGCCTATTAGCTTTGATTTAAAAGCATTTTGTAACACGTAATAGACTCGGTTTCCTGCAACGATTCTTTGCTGAATTGCTTGTGTCATGTCATTGTTTACGTTTAATTGTGCGCCAAGGTAGTTAAAATTCGAGACCACTTCTATATTCTTTTCATCAATAGTTAAATTTTGACCCACTCTCCGGGTTGGCTTAATGACCATGCATTTAGTTTTGCATTCGTTAATTTTCAGTCCTACTTTTGCTGCATTTAATTCCAACATGATAAAGACTTTAACATTTAATATAGTTCGTCCTATAATACGGATGGGGCCATAATTATATATAACAGCAATGAGATAACATGAATAACAAAATAAAATGCTTGAGTAAGAAAGAGATGGCCATACGAAAAAGTTATTTTAGTAGGCATGTTTAGTTGACAAATGTCATAATTAAATTAAGCGTCAAGCCTTCTAGAATATTTGCTACTATGTTTATCTCTTTCTTACTCAAGCAATACGAGTTATTTTCTTGTTCATGTTATCTCATTGCTGTTATATATAATTGTGGCCCTATCGGTATAGTAAGGTCATCTGCATAAGTGCATAGACTACTACCTGGTAAGATTTATTTATAATTGTGACATTTGTATGAATGTTCATATCCCTGGTAACCTTTTCCAAGATTATATTAAACAAGCAATCCAGTGAGACAAATGTCTCATTCAAATAGAACGCGTATTAAATAAAAACTGTACCCAAACCTGGAAGGTGTCAAAGTGGTTGCCTAACCGATCGACGTTTTAAGGCGCAGAGGGTCGCAGCTCCGTTTGGCTGCTGAAACATTTTTATTCAATACGCGTTCTATTTGAAAAACGGTCTTTTTGTGATTTCTCAAAAACCGGAAGTGTCACGTGACTGAAATTCGGTTCCTGAGCTGACATGACCATTCCAAACATATAACTTTCATAACTTTTTTCTCTATCTCTTACGGTTTGGCTGCTGAAACAGCGTCCCGGACGGACGGACGGACGGACAAGTCTATTAGATAAAGGACTAGCAGTCCAGTGAGACAAATGTCTCATTTAATAAAACAAAAACGAACGCGTATTCACCACACGTACGTATATGACGTCATTGTTGGTAGCAAACTACCAGTCGCATTCGCCTTGATAAAATTTGCCTAGAATCTAACCTAAAAAGTTCGGATTAGAATAATTACGATAATAAGTAGTGTTAGAGACTGAAATTCGGTTCCTGACCTGGCATGACCATTCCAAACATATAACTTTAATAACAACTTTTTTCTCTATCTCTTACGGTTTGGCTGCTGAAACAGCGTCCCGGACGGACGGACAGACAAGTCTATTAGATAAAGGATAATACTGGAACCAGTCCATCGCCCTGTCTCAGCCCTTTTTCTGTGTTGAATTGATTTGTTACACTGTTCTGAATATTTACTTGGCTGCGTGAATTGGTTATGGTCATCTGAGAGAGTCCGATGAGCTTGCTTGGGTGCAGCGTCGGACTGGCAAAATTTGGCCTACCGGGCAAAGGATGCATGTGGCCTCCACATGTAAAAATAAGAGGAAGGGGGGGGGGGCAATGGCCCCCGGCTAAACGGGAGTCGGGGGCAAAGCACTGCTGCAGGCGAAATTTTTATAATTGTAGGGAGCTCGAAGACCCAAAACGCAACCCTCTTACCAGTAATGGCACAGTACAGTAACGGCACGTGAAAGTACAACAAAATCAATAACTGCGATAAAGAAAACGATGGAGGAATGGAAAAAATATTTATTCTAATAATTTTAAAATTTAAACATGAAACAAGGTAACAAAAAAATAGAATAGGTAGGAGGTAGATAATTATTCTATTCTTATAAACTAACATTCAAACAAAACTACTTTGGAACAATTATAAAGAAAAAATATAAATAATAATGATCACAAGCTTTGACCTTATAGGAATTTTTACACTCTATTCCATTATAATAATAATATACTTAACAATATGAATCACATCAATAATTTTGATTTTCAAGAGACTGATCTATTTGGCAAGTAGATCACACTGCACATTCAAAATGAGAAAACATTCTAACCTTTCTTGTGATAAAGAAGCTCTTAGCCTATTTTTGATTATTTTCACTTTAGAAAATACGCCTTCACAGGCTGCTTGGGTGCATGATAATGTCAGTAAGTATTTGTAGGCTAAGTACAAATTATATTTGTGTAAAATTTTAAACCAACAATTCATACAACCCGCACAATCACCCTCTGTCCCCTCACCAATGCAATTATTTAAATGAAAATTTGGATCTTCTTCGGAGTCATTTTCGTTGTCATCACTATTAGTGTCGTGATCAGGGGGTCGTGATTGGTTGAGTCACAGTCACCATAGGCTGGGATTGTTCTTTTTGTAAAGTGAAATTTTTTTTTTAAATTAATCAATTCTTGTTTAATGATGTCTTGTGGGATGTTTTTTTAGCTTTGAAATTACGACAAAAGCGAAATCAGGAATATTTTCTCCATTTAGTTGAGCAGTACGTTGAAAAGTACTCTGATCAAAGAAACTGAAAGTTCACTAATCTCCTAATTTTTAGTGAATCGGTTTTCCATGCTTTGCATTAATTGATTAAAAATCACTTTATAAGTTTCCATTTCAAATTTTTTCAAAACTCTTTCTTTCGTAGGATCCCCGACAGTTTCTCTTTGCATTTTTTTATTCTCCTATATCTCAATACTGGAAATTCAGTCTCAATTGTTATGTCATTTTCATTTAAATAGGCGTTGTCTGTAATTGAATCAAGGAATTTTTTGACTGACGCTGCGGGAACCTCACACACATAATCATGTTCATTCCACGACCACTAAGAAATAATAGATGCATGATGCATACATGCACAAATAAAACTGGGACAATACTTTGACACAAAGTTTAGAATTTTTTTGAATTTTGTAAAAACATTTGTGCATTTTTTTGTTTTTACTATTTGAAAAATAAAATTATGTGGACACTTTGGCCTCCAAACTGGATTGGCCTACCGGGCATTTGCCCGGTTGCCCGGTGGGCCAGTCCGACACTGCTTGGGTGGTATACCTAGTTCTTCCATGGCATTATATAAAGCTGTTCTATCGATGCTGTCGTAGGCTTGTTTGAAGTCCACAAAAGTTTTGGAGTGTTATATTCCTATCCCCTTTCCATTATTTGTCTAACCACAAACAGCTGGTCAATTGTGGATCTGTTCTTTCTAACACCTGCCTGATAGTGCCCGATTATTTCGTTGGCAAATGTTTCAACTCTATCTCTCAGAACATTTGTGAATATTTTGAATTTGAATTTACCACCAGAATGTTGCGCAGAATATGAATTTACCGCCAAACCTGCGCAGAATTTGAATTTCCCGCCAAAACTGTGGAGAAACCATTGCTCAGACCCCCGCGCAGACATGTGCAGAAACCTCCGCGCAGATACCGCGCAGACCTGTGCCAACTCTGACCTACGCAGACACCTCAGACAACAATCACATCCGGTTTTTTAGCAACCTTGCACATTCCCAGACGCTCACATCCTCAGGTATGCACAGGTATTTTCTATAGTCTGCAAATTCTGCGCCTCCTTCTAATTTTAGCTTTATTTACACAATTTCTAATGTTATTGTTCAGTTACAAAATGTTTTTGTACAAGTTTAAGATTTTCTCTTATACATCCGATTTTTAACCAATCTAGATAAGTTTTTATCCAGCAAAATAAAACTGCCCCCCTCCATTACTGTCTGTGTATATCTTCTATAGTCTTCTATTCGACAGATATCTCTGCTACAACTATGCTCGTTGCAACCAAAAACTGGATTATTACGAATGATTTACAAATACCGTTGTAAGAAACCGAAATTGCAATGATAAAACTAAACCACCACTCCTTTTAGGAACAATATTTTAAGCTGATTTTTATTTTTGTAGTTATTGAATGCTTTTCCTTAAGTATTCATAAACCTTGAGTTTTTAAAATAAGCTGCATTATCTGCTAATATTTTCTTTGGTTTTACAAATTCTATAAAGTATTTATTTACATTTTTTCAAAAACATTTTGAGTGTTGCATCTTTTAGCTGGAAAATAATCTCACATATTTCGTAAATATACTACTATAACATTCTTAAAGCCAAGGTGCTAATACTAGAACAAAGAAGGTGTCTGTTTTTGCGAAATTAGTATGCGGAAGTTGCAGACGCTTCAAGATCACTGAAAAATAGCGGGTGGTTAAAAATATGATCCCACACGATTAATTCTTTTATCGCCCTGTTTTGTATTATAAAATTCTGCTGTTTAAGACTCCACCGTACTTATGTGTGTTAGCTTCCTACCAGTTTACTGCTCGAATTATATATGTGTATAAGACTGACTAAACTACATCAAACTTTTAACCTGCTAACTGAAGAGTATTCTTTACTAATATATTGCTGTGATCTAATAGCTTTTATTTGACTTTATTTAATTTATTTTTTATTAACTATAATACTAGATATAGGACAATTGTATTTATTAAGTAATTAATAACTGCCTGTATCATACGTTTAACAACCTTGCTAATAATAATATTTGATAAATACTTAATTTTTAGTTAATTTTAGATTAATATTACTGGCTGTTTACAAAATTTTAATATTATCTAATTTAAGATTTAATTTTTATTAACTCTGTAAGTCGCAGTAAACTCCGGTTCTCTAAGGGGGAGCGTGGGTTCGAACCCCACACCTAGCAATTCTTTTTTGTTTGTCTAACAGACATCAGTACTTGACAAATTTATTTCAAGATAATTTTTGCAGATCATCGTCGCAAATTTCTCCAAACACTGATAATGGAGGTCATTAACTGCATCAGCAAAAATTTCCAAACAAAGACACCATTCAATTTAGCGGTTGTGCAGATTTTTCTCAAACAATGGGTTTCATTGTTCAATTGTTACCAGTCTTGCACATTTTCAAACAAGTTTGGACAAGCTTGAATCCTTAGACAATAACATCCGGTTTATCTGATAATGGAGGCCATTAACTGTATCAGCAAAAATTTCCAAACAACAAAGACTTTATTGCCCAATTATTTTTAAGTGACCGTGCAGATTTTGAAACAATGGACGTCATTGTTCAATTGGTAGATAATAACATCCTGCATCTGCAAGTCTCAAAAAGTTACGATGACTCACGTCCCGTTGAGCCAGAGAATTTTTTTTTGATAAGCGTAAATATCTTGTAAAATTTCAAAATTAGACTTTTAGCCCCCAAAATTTATCGTGGGAATCTTGTAAAAATTACACCTTTAACCCAAAAATTCATCGTGGGAATCTTGTAAAATTTCAAAATTACACTTTTAGCCCCAAAAATTCATCGTGGGAACCGGTGGTCGATGCCAATGACCCCGGCTAGGCCCGCGACCTTGACCTAGGCTAGACCAACGACCTCGACAAACATGCGCAGAAAACCTGCGCGGTGACACATTTTCCGGCACAACACCCCTAGCTACACTACTAACATTTAATCTATTTTGCATAAAAATAATCTGAAACTTTCAATTTACATTATACAATATACATTATTTTATTTTCAAATGCCATAAAAGTGATAATTTATGTGACTTGACTGACAAGGTAAATGCTATACTTTTATGTCTAGGCATAAAAGTGATTACTCTTACCACCGCGGAGTAAGAGTACTGCAAAACTTGATTAGCTTTCGAATATTTTTGACATTGGTCTTTTTGATTCTCAGGAACTGACGTAGACGTCAATACTCGATAATCATACTTTTTGAAATATGTATTCATTTATATTAGTTCGGACGTTTGAAAATAAAATAGCATATGATATTAGGAGTAAAAATAACTTTGTGTGCCTCGCCCTGACTTGTTTGCGGTCGTCAGTCAAACGCATCCGGTCTCGCCACACAGTATCACTTTTATAACATTTTCTACGGCCGCTACTCAAAGTAGGCCTTTTAGCAGTAGGTTGTTTCACTAAAAATGACGTTTTATAAATCAGCGTGTTAAAAGTGAAATCAGCTGTTTACTTTTAGCACATGTGCTAAAAGTAAACAGCTGGTGTTGAATTTAGAATTTTCAACTGGAAGTGAGGATATAAAGTTATTCTACTTACTTCTTTCGTTAGAGATAAAGTGTTTTTTAAATAATTGATGCATTATGTAATGAATAAAGTAAAATGTGTACTATTATAATTACCTTTGATAACTAACTTTGACAGCTACCGGCTGCAGAAACATTCATCTGCGCCGTCAAGGCCATCTCCTTACTATGACATAAATTATAACTGTCATAAATCCAAATCTTTGTTAAATCGACGTTTATGGATTAATAATAGTAAAGTTAAGGCCGTAGAAAAGATATTGTGCGCAAACTCGTGTTAAGTGTTATTGCCCTCGACATGTTATGAAACTCAGTCTTCAACTTCGTTTTATAATTTTTATGACTCGTGCATAAACACTAACTTTTAGCACTTGTCCAAATAACTAATTTTTACCTACTAAATGATGTTTCTATATTGCATTTTAAAATAAACACATTTACACATGGTGTGGCCGTGGCGTGTCCTTAGAAACCAATAGGTAATGGAGATGGCAAGACCACATTGTGCGTTAAAATAAATTATGTACTTGTTAATTCCAGAAGGTAACAACTGAAATAGCAAAACCTATTTATGAATACAAAAGTGAAAGTACTTCTGAATTTTAAGAAATAATGATTTTTGAGGCTTTTACGGCCATTGTCATTAAGTAACAAACGACTTCCGGGATTGGATCGTGCCTCAAAAATCATCTAAATAACCTCTACGGGGAGGATATTTCTTTTAAAGCCTATACCTTTTCCAAACTTCGACATAAGTCATCTAAACTCCTTTGCACCTTAGCGTTTCTTTCTCGTTGTCGTGACAACAAAGTCATACCTTCTTTTCTTAAAGTCAAACATCACATTTCAACCCACTCTTCTCAAAAAATCCTTCGTCGCACTAGCTTTACTTCGTGAACGCATTCATCAAACGAGGTACGATCTCAATACCATTTCAAAACAATTGTTAGATCTTTATTTTGAATTATCAAATACTCTTAGTTTTCTTGACTGGTCTCTCTTCGATTCAATCACCTACACACAGGCTCAAAAAACATTAGAAATGACAACTGCGACTCGTCTTCGTAAGTTTCATTCCTTGATGTCATCGGTTAAGGTCTCTACAGGTCAAAGTGGTTCTAAGACGGTCATAAATCTTTCTTCTTATGCCCTCTCTCCTGGCGAAAATTCTATACTTTCCAAAGGTTTGAATTTTTCACTAGCCCCCAAAAGCATTCCTACGGAAGAGATTATTAGTTCGATAGAATCTTCTGTGAGAACGTTTCCTAAAGACGTTGCTGATCTTATCCGCTTCGAAACTGTCAAGTGTTTACGTTCATCTAAACCACCTAAAGGTAACATTACAAAAGACGAAAGGAATGCTCTCAAAACCTTACGTTCCAATTCCGACATCTCAATTTTGTCCGCTGATAAAGGTAATGCTACGGTAGTTATGGATCGAACAGAGTACATCACTAAGGTTAAGTCTTTACTCCAAGATTCTTCTTATGCCCTACTTTCTCACGACCCAACTTCCAAAATCGAACGGGAAGTCACTTCTCTCATAAAATCTTCAGATCTGTCCACTGATATTCAACAGAGGTTGATTCCTCGCGCTTCAAAGCCTCCTCGGCTCTATGGTCTTCCCAAAATCCATAAACAAGACATTTCCCTCAGGCCCATTGTCAGTACCATAGATTCCCCTACTTACTCATTAGCTAAATACCTAACCACTATCCTCAGAAAGTTCACTGGTAAGTCTCCCTCGTATATTCGCAATTCAGCCCATTTCGTTGAACTTATATCCAATATAAGCGTTGAACCTGAGGATTTACTTGTGAGTTTCGATGTCACTTCCCTTTTTACCAAAGTTCCTATTCCCGATTCCATAGTCATAATCCAACAGTTGTTATCAGAGCATGGGGAGACGTCTTCAAGTCTACCTGCCCTAATAGAAAAAAAATGCCTCTCTTCCACTTATTTCCTATTTCATGGTCAGTTCTTTAAAAAAATCTCTGGTGCGGCCATGGGTTCTCCTCTTTCACCTGTCGTTGCCAATATCTTCATGGAAGCTTTCGAAACCGTAGCTCTGGAATCTTCAGAATTGAAAGCTAAGGTTTGGTTCCGATACGTTGATGATACCTTTATTATTTGGCCACATGGTAAAGACACGTTACCCGTCTTCTTAAATCATCTCAATAGTCAACATCCAGACATTAACTTTACCATGGAGATAGAAAGTAAGGGTTCCCTTCCTTTCTTAGATGTACAGGTCTCTCGCCAACCCAGTGGCAAACTAGGTCATTCTGTATATCGCAAACCCACTCACACTGATCGCTATATACATGCCGATTCCCACCATCATCCTACATAAAAACTTTCTGTTATCAATTCGCTTGTACACCGGGCTGTTTCCATATCCCAACCCGATAATATCCATGCTGAATTAAATCACATTCGGAAAGCTCTTAGGAATAACGGTTACCGTGCTAGGGATATACAGTTTGCCATCAATCGCCATCTTCATCTACGGCCACCCAAACCTCCAAAACCAGATCCTCCTGCAGCAATAATCTTTCTTCCTTATATCCACCAAGTCACCGACCGCATAGGAAAGTTTCTTCGAAAACAAAACATTAAAACAGTATTTAAACCCCCGAACAAGATCTCACAGGTTCTTCCTTCATCTAAAGATAAATTAAACACTATGTCATCTAAAGGTGTTTATAGAGTCCGTCCCTTGCTCTTGTAATGCTGTATACATTGGTGAAACAGGTCGTTCCGTGAAAACTCGCATCTCTGAGCACCAGCGCTGTCTCAAGTCAGGTCTCGTTTCATCATCGGCCATCGCCAAACACCAACCTCTTTGATGAAACTTCCATCATCTGCAAATCCCAATTCTTCTTTAGCAGAAAGATTCGCGAAGCCATTGAGATATGCAAACACCCTAATAATCTCAATCGGGACGAAGGCTTTCCCCTTCCTTCTATGTGGAAAGTGCTAATTCCTAAGACCCGCCCTCCGCCACTGAACCGCGACGGCATTTGCTGAATCGTGACGGCGCTTGCCTATAAATTCTCGCCTTTCTTCTTCCGATAGTCAGTTGAGTTTGGCCTCTGACGTGGTTCACACGTTGAGTTACCGTGCTCTTCTGTCCCTTCCCTTGCAAAGAGTTTCGCCTCTGGCATGGTTAACACGTTGCTCATTTGCTTTTCTCCTCCTGCTGAAGCCCCTTACGAAAGTGGGCGAAACTTAATTTAAGAAATAATGGCGTCCTCATTTATAAAACTGGAGCATTCAGAAGAAAAACCTTTTATTGCTTCTGGTTCAAGATTTACCATTATGTAATTAACAAAAACATACAGATAACATTAACCAATTTTGCGAAAGGGTCCTCTGATCCTAAAAAATGTATTTCTAGATGGTCGGTAGGAAGTCATATTTTTAAATACAAAATTTGGGCAAAGGCGATGTTGTCATTTAAGCTGTAACTTATGTGCACACACACCTTTAGAGACAAATAATGGTTTTTAACATTTATATCAAAACCTCACAGCAAAATCATGGTATATCCCAAGGTTACTAACTTGAAACTAAGGGCAGAGGGGAGGATGAAGGTTATTAGATATCAATCACGCTAAGCATATAATTTCTTTACTAAAAATTCGGTTCGGTTTTAAAACCGCTCACCCGGTGTATTTTGTAAGATGCAGCATTGATTGTCAACAGCATGGATTTTATTGCGGCAGAATATACTTACCCGATTTCTCAGAGTATACGATAATATACTAATACATTACGATCAATTTTAACAACCGCTTTACTGAAATCGGTATACACCGCATCGAACTGCATCCTGTTATGTTGAAATTCAAAGACAAACTCTGAGAAATCGAGTATATTAGATCTGCCGCAATAAAATCCATGCTGTTGACAAACAATGCTGCATCTTACAAAATACACCGGGTGAGCGGTTTCTAAACCGAACCGAATTTTTATTAAAGAAATGATATGCTTAGCATGATTGATATCTAATAACCTTCATCTTCCCCTCTGTCCTTAGAGTGATTGATATCTAATAACCTTCAACATTCAAGTTAGTAACCTTGGGATATACCGTGATTTTGTATTTCGGACAGATCTGCCGCTGTCTTAGTAAATGAATGTCAATCAAAGTTTTATAATTGCACATCTGGAGTTTCTCAAGGGTCTCACCTTGGGCCGTTATATTTTACAATATACATTAACGATGTTGCCAAATGTTTCAAAAATCATAAATTTGTTTTGTATGCCAATGATCTGAAAATCCATAGGAATTTTTTTTATCATAAACATTGCGATCTAATGCAAGATGATCTGAACAGGTTGCATTCCTACTGCGACAATAACAAATTGTATCTATTTTGATAAATGTGTTGAGATAAGCATTACTCGGAATTTAAAATCAATTGTGCTTAATTATAGATTTGACAGCCATTTCTTAAAATCCATCACCGAAATACATGATTTAGGAGTAACATTTGATGCTAAGCTATTGTTCACTTATCATGAGAATTTCGAAACGTTTTTTATCTATGAAAGTATTAAATTCATTATATTATGCTTATGTGTGCAGTCAAATTAAATTTGCAGCAAGAATTTGGAATCCCCCCTGCACGTATTATATTAAAAGAAAACATTTTTTAACATTTATTAGTGTTAGATTCAATGCCCCATATCTCTAAATTATCTCGAATATTGTAAAAACCTGAGGATAGTCATTTTGGAAAAGGCTAGAACTCTATATGATTTATTATTCAAATTCAATATAATCAGATTAATTTAATCTTTGCTTTTCTTTTATGGTGTTTGCATGCGACGTCCCATTGTATTTTTATGTTTTGTATGTGTAAGGAGTGCTAGCGGCCAAAAGGAAATTACTAATAAGGTAGGTTTGTCGATCGACGGTACTGGACGTCGCACACAGCTGCCACCAGATCAAACTACTGTTCTTCATTTCACTTTTCAAAGGAGCAGTTTTAAAGAAGATTTCGAAAAGTCTGTGGCGCCCCCTTTTTTCCAACTAATTCACCAGCATATCGCCCTAATTTACGTTTAGCGATTCGAACCCTCTCTTCCGGCGAAGAGCTGGAAAACTTCCTGTTACAGGGACTGTTGTAACGTAGTTTAGGTGAATTTTGTTTGTTTATCATCAAATTGCCTTTTTGAAGTTACTGATTGAAACAGCCGCCACGTGTCGTATACACCGATTTAGCCTGCAACAAGATATGTTCTACCAATAACATACTTATGTGTGAAATGCCTGTTAATTTTTACGAAAGGCTCTACGGGGTTTAAATTAGCATCCCTTATAAACGTTTTTAAAGCTTTTTAGCTTTTCTAGTCTTTTTGCCACATTGCTCTGAATTACCGTGTCGTCCATCGTAAGGGGTTTTATTTTTAACACAAAAATACGAGTTTGACGAGAAAAGTAAAAGAGCTGAAAAAGCTTTTGAATACATCAGGCTTTCTAGTAGATATTTTTGTATAATCAAATCCTTTTCCATTTAAAAGTTGTAATATAACCATTTCGTTTCCATTATCTCGTAGAATTATTCCTATTTTTCCACTTATTTTTCTCCCGTTGCTACCAATTTTGGTATACTTCCCTGTAAGCCTTGACTTGAACAACACATACGTTGTATATAGTGGTACATTTTATTACAGGTTGTTTAATTTTTTCGTTACTTATGGGTTCCCAGCATTCCTTTTGCTTTCCCATATTGAACAGTGTATAGTTTTCCATATCCATAATCTCCCAGAGGGTTTATTACGTCTAGGGTGCTTTGATGTCAGTTTCACGTATTTGTCCTTTCTAGGACACAGACAGATTGTTGCCCCTTCTCACTGTAAAGTACCTACTTCAGACTGTCCGTACCCTGGAAAGGACAAATACGTGAAATTGACATCAGGGCACCCTAATTACGCCCATTTTGTGCTTTTCAGTTTTACGGCTTTATTTACCCCTTCCTGTGTCTCTTTACTGCTCGTAATCATTTTGATATTTTCGGTCGTCATAGGGTTTCCGGTGCTTTTAAATTGTTGAGGGGGCTTTATTCATTTTTGTCTTCTCCACGTCCACGTTTAAACGGACCGTTTGGGCTCATTCAGCAAGACAGTGATAAACCTTCTTTATTATTAAATAAAATGTACTTGTGTTCATAGTTTTAAAAAACACAACCAATGGGCATTAAGTAATTGTTTTTTGTGATAATATCAATATTAAAAGTAGTTAATAATAATAATAATAATAATGGACTTTATTGTCACACAAGCAACTTCAAATATTTACATTATAACACAAACAAAAATTAAGGAACAAAAAAAAATGTGTGACAAAGGCGGAGTTCAGGTGTTATGAAACACCTGTTCTTCCACTCAACCTTGTTAAATAATTGTTACTGCAACCATATTTAATTAGGCGGTCGGTAGACATTACCACTGTTAGATTTGTACTTAAGTCATTTGTGGTTGACAAAATTAAATTCAGAACTAACAGATAATTTCTATACATTATTTTAAGTAAAAAGATACTCCTAGGCACTGCGTTGACGTTCAAAAAGATACTTTGACAAACGTCGTTTAAAACAAGAAATTGGAAGGTTTCTTATGCGAGATGGCAAGGAGTTATAAATATTTGTCGCGGTATATGTAAAAGAGCGTTCAAAAAGTGCAGATTTGTGAATTGGTATACTTAAGAGCCCTTTGTTCCTAATGTTGATGTTATGAACATCTGTTCTAAATCTCAGCCTATCAAAAAGATAAGTTGGCGTTTTAGACAAAAGTATTTTATGAACAAAGCATGCGAAGTGCAAAAAACGACGATTTCTCATGTTCAACCATTTAGCGTCTCGGAATTTGTGAGAAATATGATCAAATTTGCGCAAGCCATAAATTAATCTTAGACATGAATTCTGAATACGTTGTAATCTTTTGGTATTTGTACTATCCAAACAAGGACCATAAACAATATCTGCAAAATTAAAGTGAGACAAAACAAAGGAGTCGCATAGAACTTTTTTAGTATCAATAGTGAGAAGGTGTCTGTGTATGTAAAGAATTTTTAAGTTGTTAAAAGCTTTTTGTATACATTTACTAACATGGCCGTTAAATCTTAAATTGGGGTCCATTATTAGTCCCAAATTTCGACAAGAACTCTGTAGAGGTACAGCTGCACCCTCGACGTTGATAGTAATTAAAGGTAATATTCTCTCTCTATCTTTTGATTTACAAAATAGCAGAACTGAAGATTTTAATGGGTTAATAAGAAGAGAATGTTTTTTTGACGTAGCAATAAGATTAGAAAGATCTGTATTTATTATATCATTTGCTTCTTGAATATCCGACAAATTAAAAGGCATGTAGAGTTGGGTGTCATCCGCATAAAAATGACATTTGCAGTTTTTAATAATATCAACAAAGTCTGCAGTATAAATTATATATAGTAACGGTCCTAAGATAGATCCCTGAGGAACTCCGAACTCAACAATCTTTCCATTTGAAATTGAATTATTTATCTTAACCATCTGAATTCTGGTCGACAGGAAACTTCTTATAAATTTGATCGCATCTTTATTAAAACCAAAGTAGTGTAATTTAGACAATAGCAATTCATGGTCGATCATATCAAACGCCTTAGAGTAGTCTAAAAGAACCAAAATAGTGATGAAGTCATTATCCAAAGCGTTAAATATATCGTCCATTATGCAAGCGAGCGCCGTTGTGCAGCTATACCCCTTACGAAAACCTGACTGCTCCGTGGGAAGAATGTTGTATAAAGAAAGAAATCTCCGAATTTGTTTTTCCATAATTTTCTCCAGCAGTTTGGATAAAGTAGGTAATATACTAATAGGACGTAGGTCCTTTAAAGTAGATGGAGATTTTGTTTTCGGAAGAGGAGTGACGTATGCTATTTTCCAGCTATCGGGAAAGTAGCAATTTTCCAAGCAACAGTTGATTATGTGAAGCAAATATTTGATTATAAAGGGAGAGCACATTTTAATCATATTAATGCTAATGCCGTCGAGACCAGCAGAATTTGAAGTAATAGAATTTAAAGATTCAACTACATCGTTTATCGTCGCAAGAGAAAAACCAAATGGATTAGTGATATTATTATTTGAATTATTTTGATAAAAATACTTTAAATTGGCATCAGGTTCACGTTTGTATTTACTGACTTCATCCACAAAAAAGTTATTAATTGCATCGGCATTAGAAAGGTGTGGTGGAATAATGTCATTTTTGCATTTTAATTGAATGTCCAATTTTTTGAATGCTGTCCACATGTTATTTTTATTTTTACTCAGGACCGACTGAAAATATGCACGTTTTTCACGCTTGATAGCACTGGTTGTAAAATTGCGTAAAGTTTTATAATACGTCCAATCATCACAATTTTTCGTTCTTTTAAATTTTCGTAGCGCCTTGTTGCGTAGTGCAATAAGTAGTTTTACATTATCTGTCAACCAGGGGGCTTTAGGTTTGGTAATCCGCACAGTGCGAATAGGTGCATATATATTAAATATTAATAAAATGTTGTCGCTAAGAAATTTAACTTTAGAATCAATATCAGAAAGTCTGAGCATTCTATCCCACGGCACAGATTCCAAGGCAAGCGCAAACGATTCCTGGTCGAAATTTTTGAAGTCTCTGTAGGTTTTAAAGTTAGTTTGGTTGTATGAATCTTTAATAATTACATGACAGAAAGTTAAAGAGTGATCTGATATATTATGCATACTTCTCACACCACACTCACTAATAATATCAGTATTGGATGTTATAATAAGATCAATAAGAGTGGATGAAAATTCAGTAACCCTAGTCGGTTCTGTGATAATTTGCCTTAAGCCGTACGTTTCTAGTAGATCTAAGAATTTTAAACAGTTGCTATTATTTGTGTTGAAATCAATATTAAAGTCACCTACGCATAAAACATTATCACAGCGAGGAATAACAGATGCTAAAGTGTCTTCTAGGGCGTTAAAAAATTCGTCAAATTCTCTTCGTCGAGCTCGATAAATGATGCCAAGAGAATATCGCTGCTTATTTATCGTAAAAGATAACCATAATTGTTCATAGTGTATACTATTTTCACAACTCAGTACTGTAAACGCTATATCGTTTTTAATATAACACGCCAATCCTCCACCGTGCAACAAGCGATCCTTCCTTATAATTTTATAACCGAATATTTTGAAAGTGTCATTAGAAATGTTAGAATTTAACCAGGTTTCAGAAATAGCAATAATATCGTAATCGAATTGATATACGTGATCTTTGAATTCATCAAAACCAGTGCCCAGTGATCTTATATTAAAATGAGCAATTTTAAGCAACATGAGTATTTACAAATTCAGTTCAACAGATAACAAAACAATACATTTAAACATGTGTACGGAAATATGGCATAAATCTAAATATACAGACCTCTATTATCTACCACAAATAAATACAGCAAAAATGTAAATAAAAGCAAAAACCCTTTATGCGGAATAAAGCAAAATGGAAATATTTTCAGTTACTGTAAACAATTACAAGTAACAGTTGGTAAAAAATATATATAAATTTTGCAAGGTAACAAAATTAAAATTAAAATTTAAACAATTATGGAAAAACTGACACAAGTGCAAAAAACGTAATCGTGCAACTGCCAACTGAGGTGGTTGGTGCCCGAAAAAGACATTCGTTAATCGCATAATTTTTCAAGTTCTATCATATTCCGGCAAGTATGTTTTTTCCCCTGCTTATTGATAAAAATCACACCATCTTTTGACCAGACATTCTTAAAACCAAATTGTTCCACCGCACAATTCAGAACTTCAAGTCTGTTTCGCGTAAGATCTTCTTTAACGGTTAACTTGGTGCCTTTTAGTTTTTTTTTATTTTGGAAAACGAGATTACGGTACCTGTAACTAGCGAACTTGACAATAATTCCACGGGTTTTTTTGGCCACAGTGTTGTAAGAGCCCACACGATGAGATCTGTCGATCTGGTCCGCAGATAGCTGTATCCCAAGCTTATTGTTGATAATATCGAGGACGAGTTCATCTGTATTTTCATTTTTTTCTTCTTGAACACCGAATATTCTAATACTGTTCCTCCTGGTATATTGTTCAAGTTCGTCAACCTTTTTATGGAGATCTTGTTTTTCCTTCTCTAGAGTTGCAACCCGATTTTCCAAGGCATTACATTTATCCAATAATGCATCGAATTTGGCTGTCAATGCTTTTGTGACGATATCTGCCACCTTCGCTGCAAGGTCTTCTACGAAAGAACCGGTGGCCACATGTTCGGTAATTGTAGTTTTGGCTATGTTTTTAATGTCCGATTGTTGGTTTTGGGTGAACACCATTGTTAATTATTCTACTCAATTCAATATAGCAGCACTAAATTCGGGACTACCACGTTAGCACGTCTACTCGGTACGCCTGTACATACTGTACTGTTTGTTTACAAAATCCAGAAAATACTAAACCGCTGGACGAAGCTTTGGTACTTTTGCCGGTTTCTTATTTCTTATTGAAGAATGTTGGGTTTTAGAATTGTATATGTATTACATTTAAAGTATATTAAACAATAAATACGATAGGGACATATAATAATAATAATAATAAATAACTATAAATAATACATTTGCATTGCTAATTTAGTGTTCACAGGGTTGTCATTGCTTCCAAAAAGTTGGCAACATTTGCAGACACTCCATACCCATACGAATCCTGGGATTTAGTAGAAGCATCAACTACAGAACCTAAGGTCAGCGACGGAATTGTGAAACTCCAGTTAGAGAACAATTTGAAAGCGAATTCGATGATTGTCCTGACTACGTTGATGCCCTTTAACAAGATTATGTGCAGTTTCTGAATTTTGTAAACAACAAAATTCAAGAGTGTCTTAAGCGTTTCCCAATTGTCATTGATTAAGACGTGGAAGCGGGCCACAACCTCGGCGGTTAGCTTGACGAAGCCCTCAATCAAATGCAGAATGTCCAGATGGGGTGCCAATGTTGCTTGTGTGTTGACGGCTATGCCAAAAGAGGGCTGAGGAACTGGAGCAACACCGTAGTTCACAGCAAAGTGGTCTCCGTAAGGGTTAAATTGGCCTGCAGGGGTCAAGTAATCCGAACTGGCAGATGTAAGGTCCCCAAAACGATTAAAGGTCTTGGATTGTGAATTGATATCACCGTATTTTTCCTCTTCGTTGGACAGTGTTGTTTTGTTTGCCCTAGAGAGGGTGCAAGTCCAGACAGCCTGCAGTAAATAAAAAATATTGAAACATATATTCACAAACTCAATTGTCAATTGCAAAATATATAAAAGATTCAAGCTATATCGTATTTTATATTGATCTGTTTTCGGCATATGGCTATATTAAAGAATAAATAGTAATTGTCGCTCCTAACCTGCATTAACAATATTTAATTAGGTACTATTTTTAGGAGAAAATTGATATCAAAATAAGAAATATTCATAGAATACGAAATCCTCAGAAATATGTCAGAGTAAATTGTGATTGTGTTTTAAATTTTACAAATTAATACTTTGTTCGATTATTGTTAATAAGTTAACATTCAGTTTTGTATTTCTAAGTAATAACATTTTTGTTTTAATAGTACTAATTCTATTTATGCTACATTAACTTAAATAATGGCACAATTTTGATCCGTATTAAATTATAACAAGAATTTAAAAAATATCTACTTACGGCAAAAATAATGATGTACTTTAGCTGCATTTTGTATAACTGCACGATAAACTAAAGAAGAGTGAACTAAAAGTACTCAATGGATGTTAAAATTAGTATAGTCAATATGCATTGCAAACTGTTCTTAAATAGCCATAATTACCGTCACCGTCATTTAGTAACTTTAGATTTGTTGGTAAGATAAAGGTTCCCAATGTATGTACGTATCAATTAGTTACTACATAATACAATTTCGCACAGTCATTTATCTTATTGAAACAGGTCAGCAGTGTCTTACTCACGTAAAAAACCAAAGTGACCAAAGAACCAGCTCAGAATTTCGGTAATAATTTCTACTTGGGAAATCTGTTTTAACAAATATAATTTTAATACAGTTTCTGAATGTAACATGTAGCAGCTATACTGCCTGTATTTTAATAGTATATCTAAAAATAATTTCAATTGGATCAGCAAATCGTATTTTAGTATTCTTTATATTTGCCCAGCTTACCGACAATACTAATATGTTATTTTTGAAAAACGAATGCCATTGCAATTGCTTGATTAAGACAAGAAATTAGGAAATTTTTTTAACAAAATAAAATGACAAAAATAAAAAACATAATTACTATAGCGTATATTAAGATAAATTAAATTAATATTGAGATAAATTTACGTTTACTATTGCAATATGGTTAGCATGTGCAATCTGTGGGTGTTGAAAAAAGGTGGTACTAAATTTTAGGGGTAGATGTTACTCATCACAACAAACAAGAAGGTCTTGTTACACGGGGAATTTTTGTACACAAAATAAGAAATATAATTAAAAACAGTGAGTAGTCCAAGAATTGCGTCATGGTGTAGCAAAGTTTGCGAGCTAGTTTTTGAACAAGATTGGGGTGGGTTGTCCGGAAGCGCCACTGGTTCGAGATGGTTCAAACCAGAAAACTTACAGGTGTTGGTGTAAATCCCTAACCCACATAGCTGATCCATAAAACAATAAATAAAAGAAAACGCCAGAAATTATTGTAACATACTTGTACGTGTAGTGGTTAGCAGTTTTAAAGGATAACACGTTTAATCAAATCCAAATTGGGTACATTTCACTTTAAAACAAACAAAAAATGCTATTTAATTTGAACCCAAAACAAAATAATGGTATAAATAAATCGGCCAGTGTTCAAAATTTGTCATGTGACTCGAAACCTGGCATGACGTCATGAGTAAGTCAATGTGGTGAGGTTACCGCTGAACAAAGGAGAACTAGACGACTGTGGGTTTTAGTTACCTCTGTCAGAGTCACGACCGACTGTTTGTCTCACTCTAATACGTTATGCCGTAATGATATCGCCCGCTTTCTCACTCATTGGGTTTGAAGTATGTGTTTCGTACAAAAGCATGAATTTAAGTTAGCTGCAGTTTAAAATGTGTATGTACTTAACACAAACATGCATGTGTAATGTAAAAAATGTGTGTATGACAACACAAACTGTGGCGTAGCTAGGTTTCATGGGGCCCCAAGGCAAAAAACTTACCCACCCCTCTAACGTCACTCGAAAAATAAAATGTGTAGAAAGAAAAAAAATATTTTCATATCAAATATCTAAGAAAACAAAAAAAAATAGTTTAAACCTATTAGCTACTTAAACAAATACTTGCTAGTTAAAATAATTGCAAACATAAAACTTAATATTCTGTAACACAATACTGCAGAAGAATTCTCTTAAACTACTAGTTGGTACGCTTTTTGGTTTGTTAAACATTAAACAGAAATATTTCACAGAACTATAGTACATTGTAGCGCCAGCGTAGCTCAATGGTTAGAGCATTGGACTGCGGTGCGGAAGTCTGGAGTTCAAATCCCAGATCGATGCCTGGCGGGCGGCCTACCCAGGCGCTTTAAATAATTGGGGACCCGCGTTCGAAAGAACAAGGGGTAATAATGCGGTTGTCTAATGCGTGATGCTCACCACATCACCATGTGTCATAAATTTGACACGCCACAGCCGGGTGTGATAGCGAGGATACGGAAGCTCTGACCTTCCTCCTTCATGGGGTGTTAGTGCCTCACCATTATTTATAGTACATTGTAAAAAATAATATTTGGTACATATATAATGATATAAGAAAAAGAATTCAAAAGTCTCGTTTTCTGGCGTTTGCTGTTAGCATATTCATTTATTATCTCATTTAGATCGAGTTTTACAGCATCTTTATTTTCTATAGACAATAGAGTAAAACCACTTAATCGATCTTGGCCTGTAGTAGATCTGAGGTAATCTTTAATAATGTTCAGCTTGCTGAAAGACCTTTCAACATTAGCAGTTGTGACAGGGAACGTGAAAAATAAGAGGAACAATAGATAAACTTCAGTTAAGTCGCTTTCACGTACGGCACAGTTGTTTAAGATTAGATCAAAATAATCTCTAACTGCTAAGCATTTCTCTAGTCACCCTTAACAATATTTATTAAATTAATGTATTGAACTGTAAGTTTTTCACATAAAATATTTCAGACTATTCAATGCACCTGTCATCTGTCAAAAAGTGACCAATGAAATCCAGAATTCTGACGTTTCTTGACCAATCAAAAAAATATCAGTGGATATATCTTCCTAGAAGGTATTCAAGTGACTATTCAACACTATAACATATAAGCCAATCACATTGCAGACATTTGCTTTTTTCAACCAATAACAGCAGTATATCACTGAATATTGGGCAGCATGCAAAATATTCACAAAACAATGTACGTACTCAAAAAATAAATAGCCTTGTCGCGAAGTATCGCTTAGCAACGATGTTCTGTCCTTAGTGATATCGCTAGGTTACGTAACACTAAACCCCAACAAACTGTGTGGCTTGTTTTAAAAATTTTAAAATGCTGTGTTTTGGAAGTATTCCGCTGAATTTAATTGAGAATGAATAATTATATTAATTGTTGTATTATTTTTCAATAAAGTTAATCGTTATGTATTAATATTGTTAAATAGTCGTCCCAAATACCACTCGAAGTGGATATATATTTTTTAAATATTTTGCCATTTCCATAGAAATTATTGCAAATTTCACTCAACAAAATCACATTTAAATGTCACTCGCCTTCGGCTCGTGACATTTTTGATGTGATTTTGTATCGTGAAATTTAAACTCAATAATTTACATGGAAACGACAAAATATTTGTCAAAAATATATCCACTGCTATATATTTTTTGTAGCATATGATCGAATAATTACCGGACAAACCTCGTACATATTTTCTCACAGAGTACATAATTCTCCGACAGGATGCTCTAGCATATTCTTAATTTCTACGTAAGACTGCTTCCTCTACTTCAGGAATATTAACTGGTCACGGTCTAGCCAAACAGTAAAATTTTCCATTTCGTAAAAGTTGTTGAAGTGTGCTGAACATTTTCATGCTTGGCTATCTGCAATTTGAATACGCTGCTTGGTATAAGCGGGCTGGGCTGCTTTTATAACATTGTAATTTGCTCTCCCATTCATGAAATATATGTCTACCATTTCAAAATTTGTATAAAAGGTAGGGATTTTACAGACACAGAACTCTGTAAACTCTTTACTACTTGGCTAACAATATTTTCTTTCTTTTTTGTAAAAAAAAAGATACGCTATTGTAACATTTTCTACAGAGCGATCACCGGACTTTAAAAAACTACATTTGAACTACAATTAACTGTAATATTAGTTAATGTGGTTTTAACACAGTTTAATAGGCTACACAAATAGTAATTTAAACTAAATTTAAATTGATAGGTAACATTAAAATAACGTGTGGAAAAGTTAAACAATATGTATGTATTGTATTATCTGTAACCTCATTTACCTTGCGGTGTAGAGGCTGGTGCTTCATGCGCTTGCATCTGGCGGTACAATGCTCAACTTGCCCCGGATTCGGAATACAGAGTTGGAGTGCGCCTTTTGTGCTTGAGTAGCAACCATTATGTGCGGTGTGTGTCTGCGTGAGGTGTTGACCTCGTTACTCTATCTCTTAGGTCTGTGATTTTGAGTAAAGCACAGTTAATTTGGTGCCCAACTGTGAATGGTCTCACTGAGCTCGATTCCAATCACCAAGACTGCGAAAAAATTCCAACCCCCACGGGATTCGAACCGAGAACTTGCTTAATGCAAGCCTAGCGCTTACCCAACTGCGCTAAGCGGCTTCTTAACAAAATATTGAACATAAATTTTAAACTTAAAAAATGACAATTCTGTCACCAAAAAGCGTGCTACAGATTAGGCAAGTGTTATTGTTTTTAATGGCTCCCGCGATCAAGTTTATATTTGATCTATCTGCATAAATTCATAATAAAAGGTTTTCGGATATACTCATTAACACTGTTACGTGCTATTTTTGCATCAATTAAAAATTAAGGGGAGTTCTAATGAATTTTGAAAAATAGATTGTCAGTATGATTTCCGCCAGCCATTTTATGACGCTGATCTTGTAAGATTGTTCTCATATGATTTTGAAATGTTTGCTTCATGCAGCTATGCCCTTAGGGCCGGTTGCAGAAAGCAATGTTAAGTCTCGTGTTAGCTAACATCGCGTCAAAGTGAACAAAATCGCATCAAATCTCAAATCTTTATGGTAACTAATACATTAGTAAACAAAATTTGATGCGATTTTGTTCACTTTGACGCGATGTTAGCTAACACGAGACTAAGGGCCGGTTGCAGAAAGCAATGTTAAGTCTGGTGTTAGCTAACATCGCGTCAAAGTGAACAAAAACGAATCAAATCTCAAATGCTTATGGTAACTAATACATTAGTAAACAAAATTTGATGCGATTTTGTTCACTTTGACGCGACGTTAGCTAACACCAGACTTAACATTGCTTTCTGCAACCGGCCCTTAACGTTGCTTTCTGCAACCGGCCCTTAATGTTTTTAATGTGGTAATTGTGTATCGATACAAATTAATAACAGATTTGAAAGTATGAAAAAAGTTTATAATCTATTTGATGTACTTGTTCCAAAAATTGTATTAAGTTGTGACGAAACTGAAATTATTAGTAAATGTAGATATATTTCTTACAAATATTCACTTATAATACCATGAGTAGTCAAAGTTATGTCGACTATTTTTGTGGTGGTATCACGAATGTCCATTGCGCTTTGGTACGATTAGGACGAGTGCGATAGCACGAGTCGTAATCCCAAGTGCAATGGACATGAGTAGTGATACCACCGCAAAAATAATCTACTTAACTTTGACTACGAATGGTATTCGAGGGACCATTTAATGAACCAAACTACTTTTTCAAATTAGTTTTCAGTAAATCTAGCAACAAACTACGCAATTTCTATAGTAACAGAACACTAATATTGACTTTTTCTAATAAAAATCACATTTGTTTAAAATAGTCATATACAATACCGCGAGCGGTCGACGAATTGCCGAAAATTTTTGTCAAAGTGTATGAGTGTTTATTGCTTCGATATAAATTGGTCGAGTGCGACAGCACGAGACCAATTTTGAAGCAATAAACACGAATAAACACTGACAAAAATTCATGCAATTCGTCGGCTGCAAGCGGCATTTGAAGGACTATTCAACGAACAAAATTGACATTTCTTAGTAATTAATCAATTTTATCACGTCCTCTTTGAAAATAAAAATCTGTTGACGTAAAATAAATTGTTTGTCAAATTTGACATTTCTAATATCATATTTGATTAATTTTACAGGAAGTTAAATAAATGTCACAGGAAGAGAAAAAAATTGCCATTAAAACTCCGCTAGCGGAATTGTTGCACAATTTTACGCTGATTGGTGGCAAATGACATAAATACTAAATTATGATTGGTGAATAGTTAACTTGAAGGGGGTGAGTTGAATAGTCAAGGGTAATACCACAAGCAGTGGATATATTTTTGACAAAATATTTGTCAAAAATATATCCACTGCTTGTGGTATTACCCTTGACTATTCAACTCACCCCCTTCAAGTTAACTATTCACCAATCATAATTTAGTATTTATGTCATTTGCCACCAATCAGCGTAAAATTGTGCAACAATTCCGCTAGCGGAGTTTTAATGGCAATTTTTTTCTCTTCCTGTGACATTTATTTAACTTCCTGTAAAATTAATCAAATATGATATTAGAAATGTCAAATTTGACAAACAATTTATTTTACGTCAACAGATTTTTATTTTCAAAGAGGACGTGATAAAATTGATTAATTACTAAGAAATGTCAATTTTGTTCGTTGAATAGTCCTTCAAATGCCGCTTGCAGCCGACGAATTGCATGAATTTTTGTCAGTGTTTATTCGTGTTTATTGCTTCAAAATTGGTCTCGTGCTGTCGCACTCGACCAATTTATATCGAAGCAATAAACACTCATACACTTTGACAAAAATTTTCGGCAATTCGTCGACCGCTCGCGGTATTGTATATGACTATTTTAAACAAATGTGATTTTTATTAGAAAAAGTCAATATTAGTGTTCTGTTACTATAGAAATTGCGTAGTTTGTTGCTAGATTTACTGAAAACTAATTTGAAAAAGTAGTTTGGTTCATTAAATGGTCCCTCGAATACCATTCGTAGTCAAAGTTAAGTAGATTATTTTTGCGGTGGTATCACTACTCATGTCCATTGCACTTGGGATTACGACTCGTGCTATCGCACTCGTCCTAATCGTACCAAAGCGCAATGGACATTCGTGATACCACCACAAAAATAGTCGACATAACTTTGACTACTCATGGTATTATAAGTGAATATTTGTAAGAAATATATCTACATTTACTAATAATTTCAGTTTCGTCACAACTTAATACAATTTTTGGAACAAGTACATCAAATAGATTATAAACTTTTTTCATACTTTCAAATCTGTTATTAATTTGTATCGATACACAATTACCACATTAAAAACATTAAGGGCCGGTTGCAGAAAGCAACGTTAAGGGCCGGTTGCAGAAAGCAATGTTAAGTCTGGTGTTAGCTAACGTCGCGTCAAAGTGAACAAAATCGCATCAAATTTTGTTTACTAATGTATTAGTTACCATAAGCATTTGAGATTTGATTCGTTTTTGTTCACTTTGACGCGATGTTAGCTAACACCAGACTTAACATTGCTTGCTGCAACCGGCCCTTAGTCTCGTGTTAGCTAACATCGCGTCAAAGTGAACAAAATCGCATCAAATTTTGTTTACTAATGTATTAGTTACCATAAAGATTTGAGATTTGATGCGATTTTGTTCACTTTGACGCGATGTTAGCTAACACGAGACTTAACATTGCTTTCTGCAACCGGCCCTAAGGGCATAGCTGCATGAAGCAAACATTTCAAAATCATATGAGAACAATCTTACAAGATCAGCGTCATAAAATGGCTGGCGGAAATCATACTGACAATCTATTTTTCAAAATTCATTAGAACTCCCCTTAATTTTTAATTGATGCAAAAATAGCACGTAACAGTGTTAATGAGTATATCCGAAAACCTTTTATTATGAATTTATGCAGATAGATCAAATATAAACTTGATCGCGGGAGCCATTAAAAACAATAACACTTGCCTAATCTGTAGCACGCTTTTTGGTGACAGAATTGTCATTTTTTAAGTTTAAAATTTATGTTCAATATTTTGTTAAGAAGCCGCTTAGCGCAGTTGGGTAAGCGCTAGGCTTGCATTAAGCAAGTTCTCGGTTCGAATCCCGTGGGGGTTGGAATTTTTTCGCAGTCTTGGTGATTGGAATCGAGCTCAGTGAGACCATTCACAGTTGGGCACCAAATTAACTGTGCTTTACTCAAAATCACAGACCTAAGAGATAGAGTAACGAGGTCAACACCTCACGCAGACACACACCGCACATAATGGTTGCTACTCAAGCACAAAAGGCGCACTCCAACTCTGTATTCCGAATCCGGGGCAAGTTGAGCATTGTACCGCCAGATGCAAGCGCATGAAGCACCAGCCTCTACACCGCAAGGTAAATGAGGTTACAGATAATACAATACATACATATTGTTTAACTTTTCCACACGTTATTTTAATGTTACCTATCAATTTAAATTTAGTTTAAATTACTATTTGTGTAGCCTATTAAACTGTGTTAAAACCACATTAACTAATATTACAGTTAATTGTAGTTCAAATGTAGTTTTTTAAAGTCCGGTGATCGCTCTGTAGAAAATGTTACAATAGCGTATCTTTTTTTTTTACAAAAAAGAAAGAAAATATTGTTAGCCAAGTAGTAAAGAGTTTACAGAGTTCTGTGTCTGTAAAATCCCTACCTTTTATACAAATTTTGAAATGGTAGACATATATTTCATGAATGGGAGAGCAAATTACAATGTTATAAAAGCAGCCCAGCCCGCTTATACCAAGCAGCGTATTCAAATTGCAGATAGCCAAGCATGAAAATGTTCAGCACACTTCAACAACTTTTACGAAATGGAAAATTTTACTGTTTGGCTAGACCGTGACCAGTTAATATTCCTGAAGTAGAGGAAGCAGTCTTACGTAGAAATTAAGAATATGCTAGAGCATCCTGTCGGAGAATTATGTACTCTGTGAGAAAATATGTACGAGGTTTGTCCGGTAATTATTCGATCATATGCTACAAAAAATATATAGCTCCCTAGAACAACGCCCTCAGTTCTCTTCAAAGTACCACGATTTCTGTTTTGGAAATAACGAAAAATCTCAGGGAGCCGTGTCAGGGATGTATAGACAGACTTGTGTAGCGAGTAAATTACATAAATATGCGGAAGCGGTTCCTTTTAGTAAAGCTGTCAGTTACTACTTTCCCAGAGATATTTTCTTCTCACTGCATACCACATTTTTCTCTGGGTCTGCCTTGTGGAGCCTACTCGTGATGAACAACATCATGGTTAGAAACAGTAAGCATTGTCTTGACATTGCTGCGACTTTGACCTTTGGTGTTTCTTCTTCTGGCGTTCTTCTGGCAAGGTCTGGTTTGTGTTTCAGAGTCATAGGCGTGGACCCCTGATTCATTGCCTGCACAGGAATGTCCCAAGTTTCTTTAAAAATTCGATATAAATTCGCTACTCAAAGATACTGGACCATTGTGAAAAATTATTGAATGCGGCGGACACAGGTTTAGTATTTCACGTCACTGAGTACCACGGTCGCCTCTGAAAAGCTCCAGGTGCGCGGCTTAGCAAGTATCTTGGCAGCGGTTGTGATCCCAAGCCTTGTATGTTAATTACAATTTCCTGCTTCTATAAATCTATATCCAAATACTCTTCCTTTTAGTTGTACATTCTGATATTGTATAAACGTAATTTGTTGTTGAAAATGTTTATTAGATTTTAATTATGTGGCGATTGATTTAGCTGTGTATTTTCTCTGGTTATCTGTATGCCATTGCTCTCAATTGTTTTGCATCTTTCTTTTGTGGGATATGCATTAAGCGTCGTTTGTTTACTATATCTTGGTATACTTGACAGCCCTTAATTCAACACTGTTGCGTGGATTCATTTCTGGTCGATAGTGTTGGCATTTCTTGCACTGGACCACCCTTTGTTCCTTGGGTTCAGACCAAATTACTACGTGTAGAGAGATTTTTAATTGATAGATGTAGGCATTCTTCGTATTTTTTCATCCCACCTTGCTTCAACCAATGCATAAGCTTCGTCCACCGGTGCATCAAGATGTGCCTGCATACGAAAATTGTAACCAACCCTAATGCCCCTAATACCACAACAAGAAGCGAAGTCTATGGTTTTGTTTGTCCCCAACAATTGTTTTTTGTTAATTAACATTGAAACTGAATTTCCACCTCCCTCTCTTAATAACAGTTTTGAACGTTTTCCGATAAATATCATTATGTGAGAGATTATAATTTAAAATTGTTGAATAGAGAAAAGTTGAAGAACCAAAGTTAATATCATTTCCTTGAACTCTGCTAATACCTAATCATTTTGTTCTATCTTCTCAATAGCAATCGAGATATTCGCTTTGCACATCTTAGCTCTTACTGCCTGTATAATAACTAACACCAAGTGATGATGCTGCAAATAGAAAAACAATATTAACACTATACAGCTCTTCGTGGTATCTTGAGAACAATAGCAAACCAGCGTGAAACCATTATGATGGGCGATATGACTGCTAGGATTGGAAACAAGCAAAGGAGCCAACTAGAAAGAGAACATTTGGAGAAAACATGATAAATGACAATCACCACAGATTAATAAACTGTTGTGAGAACTATGGACTCATAATCCTGAAAGGATTTTTTAGACACAAAGGTATACATAACTACACTGGCATCAAGAAACAAGACATATTAAATCTATTATAAATTACGCAACTATAACACAAGAAACAGCACTCAAAATTCATGACGCACGAGTATTCAGATGTGTAGAATGTGGCTCAGAGCACCATTTCCTAAATTCAAACATCTACTCGATACCTAATTACAAATCAAAATAAATATTAAACAAAAAGGGCTATATAAAATTATACTAGAACAAAAATTGGAAGATACCTTAAAACCTGTTGACGCGAATAATCTCATGTAATTTCCACTTTGAGACAAGTAACTGAAGAAGCCTTTGGAAGGGAATAATTATACCGTTTTGTTACAGAATTCTACGTTATGTAGAAATTCCAACTTCGATAAACGGAGGCAAAGTACATTAAAAGTGCTCTCAGGGTCAAGGTTCCGGAAAATAAATCATTATATAGAGAAATTCACTATACAGGGTGTTTACGGTATTGTAATTTTATTTTTAAGGGGTGATTAAACACCTTAAAAGAAGGTCATTAACGCTAAAATGCCTTAACAAAAGTTGTATAATAAGAAAGATATGACTATTTAAAATTTTCTTTTAGATTTTATTTTCTTATTTTTAAGGGGTGATTAAACATATTAAATTAAATTAAACAAATACACATTTTATTTTAATTCTTATCCCTCAGCATACAATCGGCTTGCAGCAGCAGAATTCTGGTGTACTTCCCCGTAAATTAACAACATGTCAACGTATTCACTGTTAGTGTGAAAGACCATTTTTACGTTCGCTATTAGGATTTATTTGGAAGAATTTATGCCAAACAAACAGTGCAGTGACAACTACTGAAATGGCTTGACAGATGCGAAAAGTTATTGGCATTAGCCTACTTAGTAAAAAATTCAGTGATAGCTTATCGTCTGAATTTATGTTTACTTTGCACAATTTTTTGAATAATTGTTTTAACGTTAATCATTTTAGCGTTAATCTTTTGATCAATTGTTTTTGCGTTAATCGTTTTAGTGTTATCGACAATCATTTTAGCTTTAATAACCTTCTTTTAAAGTGTTTAACCACTCCCCACTCCGTAAAAATTAAAAAAACAAAATCTAAAAAAAAATTGAATCATATATCTCTCTTATTATAAAACTTTTATTGAGACATTTTAATGTTAATGACCTTCTTTGAAGATGTTTAATCACTCCTTGAAAATAAAATCACAAGACCGTAAACACCCTGTATAAACGTTCAATATATGGAAGGTCGACTGTAATTTATTTGTTTTGTGTTAACGTAGAGTCATTGGAGTAACAAACTTTATTAACTTATTTATAGTACTGCAATACAATTAACATATTATAAACGACAGAGGTTGTTCTATTACATGTTGGTAAGTAAAGGAGAGAATCAATCGATGATAGAAATTCGTTTATTTTGCTAAATTAAAAAACCCTAAATACATATTAAAAGTGCTAATTTTTCTTGTACTTTAAATTGTAGAAGGAAGGTTATAGCAATTTAGTAAAAATTATATCACATAAAATTAACTTCCACCGCAGCTAAATTTTTAATACTAATTTACAGCATTATAAAATGGCGTCCAACTAGGCCAGCCAAATGGTATACTGTAATTTTTAAAGGTTGAAAACAGGTAGGAATCAAACTGGAGGGTATTTTTACTTGCCTCTGGAGGTAGATCACGTAAACAGAGGGATAAATGAATACCTCCAGGTATTTATTCGATTCGCTCTACCTTGTTTGGTTTTCGTGGCATTTTATTCTACCTAAAAACTCCTGAAAGAGCATAATAGTTTTACCTTAAAGGAATTGTATTTTGTAGTTTAAGGTAACTTAGGTATTTTCCACCTAACCCCTTCCTACAAGGTACAAATTTTAATGGTTCGAGTTACAATAAACAACCTTTATAAATAAGCTTTCGCCTTAAAACTAATTTTACTTTAACTAGAACTAAATAATTTCCCTAATGGGGGATATATTGTCGTAATTAGTAAAAGTAGAAATATGGGAACTATTTATTAGATGCTATTTTATTCTTTAAGGTTAATTGAGAGGCAAATATATAAAACATTTACACTGCAACATAATTATAAGCCATAAAGGACTTAGATGCTTTGTCGACATTTTTAATTGTGTTTATAGTTTATACAACTCACGTGCAGAGAATGTTATTATTACAAATTTAGACCTAGAAGATTCTATATTAAAAGATAAGGTATTTGAAAATCTTTAAAGATATGTAAATATACCATTTAATGTATATTTTTTACCTTGATGACTTCGGGTTCTAGGTAAATGTTTATACCTTCAAGAACAAAATTGTATACACCTCCATCTAGGTAAGTTAATACCAGTAAGGTAATAAAATATACCGTTTGAGGTGGTGATTTCTACGTCGGATGGTGTAATTTTTAAAGGTTGAAAAAAGGTAGAAATTTTAATAGTCGGGGTTACAATAAACAACCTTTATAAATAAGCTTCCACCTTAAAACTAATTTTACTTTAATCAGAACTAACTAATTTCCAGAAAAAGGTTTTTGCATAATAGATTTCGTAATTACTAAAAATACATTTAAAATGCAAGTGCATTTGCACGCCGATTTTCTAATCCTAACTAGTTTGGGTTTGGGAACACTCTTTTAAGAAGCACATTTCTTGGAACTTAAAAATTCCAAGATGACGTCAATAAGTATTCAGGTAATAAAACCGAGGGTAGTTCGGTTTAAATATTCTTTCTTAGCCTCACGAGTTTCGTTGCAATTACAGCGAAAACATCTCCAAAATTTTGCGCTTTGTGTTTTGTGAGCAGTGTACACTTTGTCAAGGTAAGTTTTTCAAAGGGGCCTGGACACAACGCCCACTGGTCACAACGTCCACCACCTAGTATGGCCGCCATGTTGGACACAACGTCCACTTTTAAATTTGGTCATAACGTCCACCCTGGTCACAACGTCCACCGCCACAACGCCCACTCTGGTCACAACGTCCACTTTTAAATTTGGTCACAACGTCCACCTTGGACACAACGTCCACCGCCATAACGCCCACTGTGGTCACAACGTCCACCGACGCCTCTTGAGAATAACAGTTTACGGCGTCGGTCGTAACGTCCACTCTGGACACAACGTCCACCGCCATATCGCCCACTCTGGTCACAACGTCCACTTTCAAATTTGGTCACAACGTCCACCTTGGACACAACGTCCACCGCCATATCGCCCACTCTGGTCACAACGTCCACTTTCAAATTTGGTCACAACGTCCACCTTGGACACAACGTCCACCGCCATATCGCCCACTCTGGTCACAACGTCCACTTTCAAATTTGGTCACAACGTCCACCTTGGACACAACGTCCACCGCCATAACGCCCACTCTGGTCACAACGTCCACCTTCTCATTTGGTCATAACGTCCACCTTGGACACAACGCCCACTTTTGTTTTACTGGTTATTTATTAATGAATTTTTAACTGCCTTCGTTAATGCTTTTTGGGTGGACTAATGTTTTTTAGAATTTTAAAAAAATATTGGTTTTAGGCTATTTTATGTATTTTTTAATCAATGTATAGTTTCAACTATTTCTTTCCCGTGTCTCTCTTTTCTGCTGGTTTTTGTCTAGTGTATGTATTTCCAGCTCATTTCTCATATAAATCGGTATACGAAGCATAAGGGTCATACCGGGTGTCTTAAAATGAATTACATTTAGTATGCTTTGAATTTCCCATAATGCAATCTAAAATTTTACTTGAAATTGGCAAGACTGTAAGTCTATGTGCAATTCGAGGTTAGAAGGTTAGGTTTTGTGTCAGTTTGTGTCAAAAGTGACGCAAAACCTAACCTACTAACCTCGAATTTCAAAGCATACTAGATGTAATTCATTTTAAGACACCCTATATTATAACACTAAATATACCTAAAGATTCATTGGTTTGCGTTACACCTCGTTCGAAAAAAACTTTTCCTTATTGTACCAGTAGGTAAGTATTTACAAGTCCCTAAAAACTAAAAATAAAAGAGAAGGTTGACGTCACTGAAAAAACGTGGTTTTACGTGTTATCATTAGTAATATAACAAGGGCGATCCATACCGATAATTTTGCACACGCCAAGGGTCGAGCGCTGGTTGTAATGAAAACTGCCCCGACGGCAGTTTTCTAAGAGCAATCAGCACGATGACTCTTGGGATGAGTACTCCTAGGAAGTGTCAAGTCGAAATGTTTATTTAATATTATTTTTCCATACAAAATTGGAACCCCCATTTTACCCCTTTAGGGGTTGAATTTCGAAATATCCTTCCTTCTTCCTTGTATACATCATAAAGGGAACCTCTGCAAAATTTCAGTTTTCTAGGTCTGAATATTAAAAGCAGGAAAATGATTTCTGAAAATGTTTACGAATTGCAGGAAATTGAAGTACCGGGTGATTATAAAGTCTCGATCCATTGCTAATTTGTACTTACTTTTAAGTTGCCAGTTTGCATTTATTTTCGGCCTAATTCATTTCGTAATCGAATATTTCAATCTGGTTCGTTTGCCAACACATTTTTTGCTTGCATGCAGTTAGACGGGCTTAAAAATGCAGCCAGTGCAGTGGTTTTCTGGGAATTCCTAAAAAACTCGGGTATCCCCTTGAATTATTTTGGTTAACTAAGACACACACAGAAAACTCGGTCACTCCTCGTTTTGTATGATTTTAATTCAAAATACAAACAAGAGCAATACGACAGATCTGGGGATAGTTATACGCCTATCGTTCTTTGTGTCAGAGATTATAATGAATGAAAATATAAAAACAATTAATTAATTTGTAAAGCTTGAATTAAGATGGCAAGAGTTTACAAACTTCTGTAAAATTATTTAAGTACTAAAATTCTAGATTCAGTGCGACAAAAAATAGGCCATTCCACATGTAAAAACCACTTTGCATCAAAAACAATTAAAGAAGTATAAAAATTAGCCAAAACAACAGACAATTGTGACTTCGTTTGCATCTACTTCAGGGCACAAGCACAGTTTAATTTCGATCTTTGTAAAACCTAACATACCACTGAAAAAATGGCAAAATAGTTCCTTCAAAATGTTCCTGGATAAATATTTTCACATGCCCGTTCCCGTTGAAAGCACCTTGCGAAAAAAAGTTTTTGTTAATAATTTCAAAGAGGCTGTTTGTGCAGTACCTGGGCGAATTGGTCAAATAGTTCTTTCTAAATGTAAAAAGGTTTTTTTCCAAAAAAGAAGGCCATAAAATTTCCACAATTTTGGCAGGCGAAATTGCAGAAGACTTTGAGATTGATCCGACTATAGTAGTAAATTTAAAATATGCTTCAATAACTAATGTTGACATAGAAAGAAGTTTTTTTTACATATAAGAACATTTTAAGTGAAAGGCGACTAAATTTAACAATGGAACATTTAGAACAATATTTAATAACTAATAGTTTTCTGAAATACTAATTTTTTAGTGCCCAAGTTTTCTATTTTATTTTTTGTGTTACATTTACAGTTTTTCTATGAATTGTGTTTGCATTTGATATTTTTAGTGTCACATTACGTGCTTGTTCTTTAAAATTACTGTTATTAGTTAAATAAATGAATAGTCTTTTTTTCATTGATGACGTTTTTTATAATAAAGCTTTTTTGCTTAAGTTAACGCTTTTTTAAACGTTTTTGAGACTTTTTTAATAGCTTAACTCGCACTACTCCCTCGTTTGTAACTTATACACACGTATACTAATGATCCTCTTATCCCACTTGTATAGTAAATAACTATTAAAATAATGTTAAATATATTCGGCTAAACTTTTCAACAGAAGGCATGTAAAAATCCAGTTTTCCAGCGAATCTGTTGCTCAGGCTGCACATTCCGTATATATCGCTGAATTTAGTAGAATATTTGTTTTAGGGCGGGATAAATAAAATATTAATTTATGTATTATATGTGTCTTTATTGTTCTTGAACTAGCTTTGGCTAGTTTGAGAACAATAAAGAATGTAGCGGCACAGATGTAGGTACATACTTCTTCTTTGATCACTCTGCATGTCTGATGTTGATTATAACTCCAATCACTGTCAATGTAAATACATAGTAGATCTATAAATAATAGTCTTTTTAATGAAATACTATACACAAATAGAAATACACAATAGATTAAAGAATCAATATTAAAGAACTTTTTTAGCGGTTATGTAATTTATTTACAATTTTTATATTACACAATGAGATCATATTAATAACGAATATCACAGATCATTATGCTACACTATCAACTGTTTCTGTTAGGAAAGGAGGAAGCATTGAAGGTAACACACAGGCAAATAGGACTATTAAAATCTTTGACAAGGATAACTGGATAAGTATATTGAACATGTTACTCTAGTTAGTTGTGGTCAGTTGTGTTCTGAACCAAATCATTATTTAGCAACTGAAAAATATATCGTTTATTAAATAACTAAAAATCGATTATTAAAAGACGAAACAGTTAAAACAAATTAAAAAAAAACGAAAAAATGGATTACGTAAAAAAAATATCAATGCAATATATGTTATGCACAAATTAAAGCAAAAGATTTTAAAAATCTTAAGGACGTTGACTTAAAATACTACATTACGCAACTAGTTTAGAACAGTGATGTTTTATTGCACAAGTATGGGTGGTTTGAGTAGGAGCATCAGCGAACAACGAGCAATAAAATCGCTTTTCTAAGGTGTTCCGTATATTTTATCGCATTTGATAAAAAATGTGAAATATTATATTATAAAAGTGACACTAAATGTCTAAACATAACCAAGCTAAGCAGAACTACTTTCTATGCACTGAAGCACATCAGCAGCTCCAGTAGATGTTATGCGTTTGGCAGCAAGGTCCATAAATATAGCAAACTTGGAAATACAGGTCATCCCATGTATTTCCACTATGCAGTGGGTACGAAAATATCGCCAAATGGCGGGAAATCTAAACCTTGAATTTTGAACCCAGAATTCTCTCCCTTTTTAGTCAGCGGGAAAACCAAATAAACGAAAACTAGGTCTTGAATGGTTAGAGCAGTTCAAAGATGCACATCCTGGTACACTCAAACCATCTAACCTTAATCTTTTAAATGATAAGCTGTGACGTTTCTCACTCTAATCGCGACGGCTTTGCCAAAAATTCATTGTTAGTGGGCACGAAAATGGCGGTTACTGAGATGACATATATTTCCACGCTTGCTATATTTAAGGACCTTGTTTGGCAGTACAGGGCTGTGTTCGACAATGTCCCACCATCGCACTGGTGTGTCGGTTAACTCTCTCATTCTCACAATAAAAAACAAGGATGTTCAACGGACCAGTGTGATCAGGCGTGATCACTGTAAGTTTTTGTCAAATTTGAGGTTAACAGGTCAAGTTTTGCGGCAGTCTGTGTCAAAAACTATAGACTGACAGTGCCAAACGTAAAACGAATCGCCGTTGCTATGCTGTAATGGTTGCTATGGTGAAAAATATCACGTTACTCAACGGTTTTTAATGTAGAAATGTAGTGCACTACTTTATGAAATTCGATAAACTTATAAAAATTACTACAATATATTACCAACTTAAATAAAAACAGCTAAGTGTAATTATTATACTGAACAAGTAAGTACAACTTCTGATCCGAAAGGCCTCTGGAAAACTGCAAACTACAGTATGAATGTTCGTGCTTGTTTGTAAATCTACCATAAAACAAATATATCAAAATATGGTACACAACTCCAGAATGAAAAGGAAATCGCTGATGAATTCAATGGATATTTCAGTGAGGTAGATAAAGATATGGCTGATGTACCTACTTAGGGTAAAATAGTATATTACATACCGAGGTGGGAAGTGTTTCATTACTGTCGAGAGATTAGGTAGTTTACCGAGACGCGTAGCGTCGAGGTTAACTTTATCTCGAGACAGGGATGAAACTTTCCACCGTGGTATGTATACTATTTTACTTGCAATCATATAATTTTAAAAATAACTACAATTCAATTCTGAATAATAGATATCTTGATGTAGCTAATATTTTTGTTACCATGAAAGCAACCCACTCAATGTTTTGTTACCATGGAAACACCCCACTCTTCAGGTATGTAATAGTTTTCGGAGTATGTAATAATTTCCTGGCTAGTTTCAAGTAATCATCTAGTTCCCAGCTGTTGTTATGTCATGAAATTGACACATTACAATGTGATTGCGAATAAAATTAATTAAACAATCAATACATTAATAATAAAAATGTTTCCCCAGGTAATTCGACCTTATTTTTATCTCTAGTAACTAAGGAAGAAATAGATAATTTAATGAACACCACATCATCAGAAATAGAGAACTTGACTGACGAAAACTTAAAATCAATAAAAAGAAGAAAACAGTATTTTATCGAACCAATGCAGTTTGTATTAAATCAAGTCCTAAACACTGATATATTTCCAGATGTACTGAAAACTGCCATTGTACATTCCGTACAAATATTCAAAATAATAGGAAAGATGTTGTGGAAAATTATGGGCCAATATTATTGCTACCATCTCTAGCTAAAATAGTAGCAAAATTAATTAAAAAATGACTTATTGATTTTTTACAACGCACAAAGTAGTTTCATCTACACTGTTTGGCTAAAAAAGACGTTTACACTATCTAATTTCAAGAATTTACGCAAGTTATACAGTATAAAATCCTTTGACAGTGTATACCATGACTTTCTAATAAAGAAATTGGTGAAATGGCATAACTTCCTCACTTTAAATATTGAAAAAACTAAATGTATACCATTTATTTTATACAAAAATTAATTTTCTGAATATACTTGCGGTAAAATTCAAAATTCAACTGTCCAAATAAATTCGATAACGAACATAAAAGTATTTAGTAATAATAGTCCAGTCATTATAATATTTTAGGTTACAAAAGGTCATGAAGTTTTGAAACTTGGCAGGAATGTCGACCCATATGCCCTAACTATGGCTCTTAATTTGCGACCTCGGGAAGTCTTAATTTGCGACCTCGGGAAGTCGCCGCTCGCGCCGCCATCTTGGAAAAATGGCGCCCAAAAACAGTTTTTGGCGTTTAACTCCGTTCCTGTTAATCCTATGCAAAAAAGTTCTGATGATAAATTAAAGAGAATAAAATTTGCTGCTAAACAATACTAATAATATTTTTTTGTCAGATCGTTAGCTTTCGAGTTAAAGGGCTTAGACATTTTGAATTCGCAAAAAATCTGTATTTTCAACAGTTTTTTTACATTAACCACAAATTAACTTATCTATAGTTTGTTGTACAGAAACATTATTAAAACCAATACATATTGCAACTCGTTTCTACACCACCCATGAGGTAGAGTGCATCGGCGCGTTTTTTTACGTGGTTTCCCCAGTAGGCCTAATCCACAATCGAATTGATTACCTACTTGCTTTTCCGCAGCTTTGCACGTTGCGATAGTTTTGGCGCAAATGGTTTTTCAGAGTCACCAGCCTCTTCTTCTTCTCTTTCATTCTCCTCGTACATTTGTAAGGAGTCAAGAATATCTGCAGCCTCATTATCGTCCTCTTCGTCAGAATCTTCCACAATGTCAGGAATGTTTTCACAAGCTGCACCATTGCAATAGAAAAAGGGTGCCGAACATTTTAACCCGATCTTCCGACACCCGCATGCCGTCCCACAGCCTTTTTTACATCTGCAAGAAATTGACTGCAGAAGTATGTCGGGGGCTGGCTGTTGTGTTGTGCGAACAACATTAAGCCCTGTTCTTGTTTTCTGCCAACCGTATTCCTCCGGGTTTTTCGTAATGCCATTCCACATCTGAACTTGATGATATGTCCGTAGACAATGCTGACGTGCATAATCTTCTGTGGGAGGCAGGGAGGTAAGGTTAAATTTGTTTTTGGAAAGAGCCTTCACAAAACATTCGTATTGGAGGGAATCCAATGAGTCGTTTTCATGCGATGCACTTGAGCTGTAGCGAGAGCATTAACGTCTGTTTCTGGATGCTGAAAGATTTTAATAGTATTAGCCAACTTGTCGTTTTTTTTAAGCAGGTTGAAAAATTTGATTTTCCCCTGGTTGAACAGAGCACAGGTGGTATCGCAACCACTGAATGCATGGAGAAACTGAAAATTCTTCGCTACGGTATCCTTGTAGTTGAGGCTTTGCCCAGAAAATATCTGTTCCGCAATCTTTTCTCTGGCTGGTTTCCGCAAAAAAATATTGGCATGATCTCGTGCCCTTGCGGTTAACGGAACCAATAGATCTATGTCTTCCCCTACAACATAAACAAACGGATATGAAGAGAACATATCGAGCGCTGTTTGGACGATGAGCAAATCCGCATCCTCCACGGATTGCTTTACTGTATAACCATGCTCTTCAAACTTCTTCATTAACATAGGAATTAAACGCCTTTTGTTCGAATCGGTGGGCAGAAACTTTTCTTGCGAAACAGTGGAAATCATTGCTTCATCGAAAACGCTATCAGCGCAGGTTTGCGACCTGAAACATCGATGTCTTTCCTCGCTTTTCGTGCTCATGCTATCGAAGTTATCCGGATAACGGTCAAAAACTATACATGCGTTTGATCCTTAGTGCCGCTTAACGTATTCCACATAAAGTATACAAATTGTTCCGAACGAATCGTTGCGATGCCATACCACTCGGTGCAACAAAAATCCACCATCCAGAAATGAAAGCTTCGGCTCTGTTGTTCAGGTGGATCAATGGGCATGAATGCTTTGAACAAAGAAGATTTGGTTGGTACTCAGTATGGTCTCTCTTTATCTCGCGCAGATTTGAAAACGTACATGCGGTAGCGGTTTACATGCGTTCCAACGTGGAAATTAATATTCTTCGGCGGATACAAACAACTGGCATTGTGCATGTGTGTAAACGTAACCCAACGTTGTAAACATGACAGCATATGACGACATTTACCATAATATAACAAATATCGTAATATGCTGTCACTTTAACAACGTTGTTCCACCTTAACACAAGTCCAATGACCAACTTTCCGCATTGTCCATGTCGAGTAGATCCGCCCTATTGGGGGACTTTCATTGGAACAGTGCATGGTGCTGGGGTCCCACGTGTCATTGTATGTAATAGATATACTAGTAATTTTGTTAGGTAAAAATAGATAAAGTGAAAAAATTCGTGTGAAAACGCAGTTTTTTCGAGAATTCGAAATTTTCGCACTACTTCCCATCCCGCTAACTCGAAAACTATCAATCTGACGAGAAAATGTTATTAGTGTTGTTTTGTAGAAAATATTATCCTCTTTAATTTATAATCAGAACTTTTTTGCATAGGATTAACAGGAACGGAGTTATACCTCAAAAACTGTTTTTGGGCGCCATTTTTCCAAGATGGCTGCGCGAGCGGCGACCTCCCGAGGTCGCAAATTAAGAGCCATCGTTAGGGCATATGGGTCGACATTCCTGCCAAGTTTCAAAACTTCATGACCTTTTGTAAGCAAATCCGTTTTATTTCCTTTTAATGACTGGACTATAATTACAGATAACCATTTAAGATGGAAAAAATTGTTTTATTGGTTTTCTGACAACTTATGTTATTTATACATATAAAAAGTTAAGACGTAATTGTGTATGATGCAATATTGTTTTATTGGCTACTCTAGCACACTTATTAATATTTTAAGTTGTGATTACACGTACAAATTGTTTAATTTCGACTCTGTCAACTGGACATAAATGCACACCAAGTGTCTTCGTCAGGCCTTTCAGAATATTGACAGCCCTACGAGGAATTCTTTAAACTCGCCTTATGAGATGTAAAATTTATAATAAAAAATATTATTATTTCTAAACTTCCCTATGTAGAAATGTTTTAAGAGTATATTTTACTATGTCGATTTGTAATGCTTCTAGAAAAATATGTCTCACTTTTAAAACTTAAAAATTATATGTACCAAACTGTATTGGGCAGAGCTTTAACGTTATCTAAAATTCAGATAGAAGCAGAAGCAATGCGGTCTTTGAATTAATTATGACGAGATATTAAACGATTTCACTGAATTAAAATCTAGACAAAAAACGATAATTTCTTTATTAGTTAGGTATTGTTTATTACTTGTAATTTATTTTCATTTTGTTACTTTTTACTTCCATCGTCTGAAAGACGAAGGAAGTATTGTAATCACGAAAAAATTACCTTCCGAGATTTCTTAAGGTTTCAGGGGCTCTAGATGACGAAAAACAGGTTTTCTTAATTGCGTCTGTCTGTTGGCGGTATAACTCAAAAACTATTTGTCGGAGGAAGATGATATTTTGCATACACATTATATATATATATACCTGGAATGAAACCGGGAAAACATCAGACAAACATATACAAGGTGAGCACCTTAAAAAATAACACTTTGTTTATTTTTGCCTTTATTTTAAAATAGAAGGAAGTAATAATTTTCACATAGGTCAGGCTTTACACTTGTGGAAAATAGGACTCAACAGATACAGGATAATGTCACAAAAAGGGTCAAAACGTTTTCAACAGTAAGACCTTTCCCTTAAATAGAAGCGCGCGTCGCACTCATTTCAATTAGGCTCAATGGCGCAGTTTGACTTTTCGATGCAGTCGATTGCTACGCAGGTGCGGTTACGATCGCTATGCAAATGCGGCGGGTTCAAACCCCAGCGGGATACATTTTTTAAAATTTGTAAATTGATCTAATTCGCGAGAGGGAAGTTCGGTGTAAACCCATTTAGATTTTTTAGTACTGTTCCTATTAAAATGACTGTTTTAAACAATTACATAGTACATTATACAGAAAAAAAGAGTAAAGCATGATTTTCTCGAAGTGTAAGTTTAAAGCCCAAGGCGAAGCCCGCGTTCACTCCTGCCTCGTATATATTATTTTGTCCACGACCTATAGTAGAAACAATTATTTTCATAAAGCGTTCCAGTCAATTGGAATTATGCTGCAATATTTAGTAGGCTTTGAATTGTATTATAAGTAACAACATACATCTTATATATTTTTTATAATGAATATATGCTTTAAAATGAAAATTCTGCCACAATTTTTATAACCAATCTAGAAACTGATTTTACTCCCAATCGTGGAAAAATATATGTATTTTCTTCAGCTGGCTTTTATCTTTATTTGCTTCGGGAATTCACGTGTAATATATTTTTGGTTAACTAACAGAGCTGCCTAATTTGTCAATGTCATTTAGAGACCCTAGGTAACATTAGAAAACTACATTACTATAAGCATTAAAATATTCTAAAGTATGTGGTAAAACACTAAAAGCAAATAGGGGATTTGTACTTAGTAGGACAGCACCGACAACCACGTATATTTTAGCGACGGTATCTGTTCTCGTTTATAGTTACAAAACCAAAATTTGGAAATTTCTAAGTAAAACGTTGAAAATAACAATATTTTTGACAGGGAAGGTTGAATACTTTCCGATACAATAAGAAAACAGTTATTCCATGTAAACCAACGAATCGTATATTTAGTGTTATGACAGGACCATTATTCTTCGTATACCGATTTATATGATAAACGAGCTGGAAATACATACACTAGACAAAATCCAGCAGAAAATAGGAGCAAAATCGTCAAGAATGGGGAGAAATAGTTGAAACTATACATTGGTTCAAAAAATACATAAATAGCCTAAAACCAACATTTTTTTAAATTCTAAAGAACATTAGTCCACTCAAAAAGCATTAACGAAGGCAGATTAAAATTTATTAATAAATAACCAGTAAAACAAAAGTGGGACGTTGAGTCCAAGGTGGACGTTATGACCAAATGCGAAGGTGGCGTTGTGACCAGAGTGGGCGTTATGGCGGTGGACGTTGTGTCCAAAGTGGACGTTGTGACCACATTTGAAAGTGGACGTGTGACCAGAGTGGGCGATATGGCGGTGGACGTTGTGTCCAAGGTGGACGTTGTGACCAAATTTGAAAGTGGGCGTGTGACCAGAGTGGGCGTTATGCCGGTGGACGTTGTGTCCAAGGTGGACGTTGTGACCAAATTGAAAGTGGGGCGTTGTGACCAGAGTGGGCGATATGGCGGTGGGACGTTGTGTCCAAGGTGGGCGTTATGACTAAATGCGAAGGTGGACGTTGTGACCAGAGTGGCGTTATGGCGGTGGACGTTGTGTCCAAGGTGGACGTTGTGACCAAATTTGAAAGTGGACGTTGTGACCAGAGTGGGCGTTATGACTAAATGCGAAGGTGGACGTTGTGACCAGAGTGGGCGTTATGGCGGTGGACGTTGTGTCCAAGGGTGGACGTTGTGACCAAATTTGAAAGTGGACGTTGTGACCAGAGTGGGCGATATGGCGGTGGACGTTGTGTCCAGGGTGGACGTTACGACCGACGCCGTAAACTGTTATTCTCAAGAGGCGTCGGTGGACGTTGTGACCAGAGTGGGCGTTATGGCGGTGGACGTTGTGTCCAAGGTGGACGTTATGGCCAAATGCGAAGGTGGACGTTGTGACCAGAGTGGGCGTTGTGGCGGTGGACGTTGTGACCAGGGTGGACTTTATGACCAAATTTAAAAGTGGACGTTGTGTCCAACATGGCGGCCATACTAGGTGGTGGGCGTTGTGACCAGTGGGCGTTGTGTCCAAGACCCGTGTTTGATACAGTGCAATATTGCGTGAAACTATATTTAATCCGAATGGAATTAAATATGTCAGGTTCTGAATCGTTTCACGGATTTAGTCAATGATAACGGGCGTCTATTAAAAATTATCAAGTACTGGAGTACGTTAGTTAGGACCACATTAACCCATTCACCGTTTACAGTTTTTATATTCTCGAGTTATAGGTATATTGCATATCTTATCGTATCGATGGTAAAGCAAGATTTTAGAGAATGAAAATTCGTGTGATATCAACAAATTAGCTCTTGACGATAAAAATATGGTTTTCCAATTTTTAAGTCAGACGCGATATTAATACGTAGATAACTTCGTCGCACACTACGCCACCTCGCATATATTGCATTCGCGGATTACGACCGATATTTGAAACGGTACTTTTGTCAACATTTACAGTTAGTAATCAATTGGTAGACTATTCCTTAATCCTACTCAGGTCTTCCGTAAGAAAATTTTCAGCAGGCAGAGGATAGTTAAATATTTTGCTATCATATGCGAAGTAACTGGAGGATGAACAAGATGAGTCGTAAAACTGAAGCTTGGGAAACACTGCTTCGAACGGAATAAGAAAAAGAAAGGAAACTAATGTTTGCCTTTTCTGTTGCAGCTAACTCAACTGCAATGAGATTTCCTTTTTATTAACTGCAATTTGTAGCTTGGGAAAGCCCTTGTTACAATGAACCCAGAAGTCTGAACTCGATTTTTGGATTCATTGGAGCCAAGACCCTTTTTGTCTTGACACATTTGGCGAACGCATGCGTGTCAGCAACAATATATGATCGCGGCCATGGTTACACCATGATCGCGGCCATGATGGATTTCCTATGTAGGCTCATGGGGGATTGGATGACATCTCCCCTCTACTTTCTGAACGTCTGTGCCTCTCCGGGAACTTTTCACCTTATATTCTTTACATTTACACCATGCAAAGTCGTACAAATGGTTCCAAGGTTATTAACAGAAAACGTTGTCAAGAAATTGATTTTCACACCCTGTAGGTATTTCTATAAATTTCTGGACTAAGGTAGGTTTGGTTAAATCGTAGTATTTTGAGGTCAAAAATTCACTGCTGCTCTGTTTCCCATTCTCTATGAGACACCCTGTATAAGAAAAACTAGAAAAACGGCACTGAAATACCGAGCATCACAAAAACATTAAATTTGTTGCACAATTTTAGTATAACTAATAATTCTACATAAAGTTATTTGGAATCTTCCTCTTCCTCTCCATAACTCTAATTAAGACATTATTGTGATTGTTTTTATTAAACACAAACACAACAGTCGTATTCGCTTGGAGACAAAAGCCAAGCGTGCTTTTTCCGAACATGTTCATTTGTCCCATGTAGCACAGGTGCTTTTGCCGATTCCGAGTTTGGCTTACCGAAGTCGAGCGAAGTTCCTAGCAAGCCTAGGAATAAAGAATAAAGTATTCTTTATTCGTAGTAGCAAGCGCATATTCCTGTATACCGTTTGTCAAAGTCAAATATGTATTGATATAACTAGTGTTCAGCTTTTGGGGTTTCAACCCGGTATGCATCCGGGTGGCTTCAAGTAACATAATATTATGCAAAAATTTGGTTACCGGAATAGTTTAGATTAGTAATTATAATTAACGTGTGCAAACAAATTTTGAATATCATTGGTTCATTTTCTATGAAATCGTTCTACAAAATCGTAATATATTAATAGCTATCTATGCAACAAGTGCTAAAAGTCGACGTTTATGTACGAGACATGAAAATTATGAAATTCAGCCTTCGGCTTCGTTTCATAATTTTCATGTATCGTGCATAAACGACTTTTAGCACGCGTTGCATACAATATTTAATCTACTGCCTTAATTTTACTGATATTAATCCATAAATATCGATTTAACAAAGATTTGCATCTACGACACTTCTAATTTATGTCATAATAAACAGTAGCCCATGCCGCGCGGGCAAATGTTTGCGAATGGCAGTAGTCAAGGTCAGTTACGAAATGTAATTAATACTCCACATCTGACTGTATTCATTACATAACGCTTTAATAATTATTTCAAAAACACTTTACCTGTAAAGCAAGAAGCAACTAGAATAACTTCACAACTTCACTTCCAGTTCGAAATTGTAGTTCTATAACCTCACTTCACTTTTAGCACATGGGCTAAAAGTAAACAGCTGATTTCTTTAACCACGGTAAACTATAAAACGTCACTTTTAGTGAAACAGGCAAGTGCTAAAAGGCCTACTTTTAGTAGTGGTCGTAGATAAAAATAATTAATTGGAGTAGAATTGGATATATTGTATTGTATGTATGTATCTTCGATAACCTCGTTTTTACCTTGCGGTGTAAAGGCTGGTGCTTTATGTGCTTGCATCTGGCGTTACAATGCTCAACTTGAACCGGATTCGGGATACAAAGCTGGAGCGCGCCTTATTGTGCTTGCACAGCAACCATTGTGTGAGGTGTCTGTGTGTGTTATGTTGACCTTGTTACTCTGTCTCTTAGGTCTGTGTTCCTGAGTAGAGCACAGTTAAAATTTGGTGCCCAACTGTGAATGGTCTCACCGAGCCCGGTTCAAATCACAAGGCTGCAGAAAAATCCGGCCCTCGCGGGATTCGAACCGAGGACTTGATTAATGCAAGGCAAGCGCTTACCCATCTGCGCTACCCGGCTTCTATATAAAGTATAAACATATGTAGAAACATAATTAATTAATAGCCCTATGGAAGGTTGCCGGAATTGGACCACTTTTTGATTTTTACCCATTTATAGACAGATAAATACATTTTATCTACGACCACCACTAAAAGTAGGCCTTTTAGCGCTAGCTTGTTTCACTAAAAGTTATGTTTTATAGTTTACCGTGGTTAAAGAAATCAGCTGTTTACTTTTAGCTCATGTGCTAAAAGTGAAGTGAGGTTATAAAACTATAATTTCGAACTGGAAGTGAAGTTGTAAAGTTATTCTAGTTGCTTCTTGCGTTACAGGTAAAGTGTTTTTGAAATAATTAAAGCGTTATGTAATGAATACAGTCAGATGTGGAGTATTAATACTTACATTTTGTAACTGACCCTGACTACTGTCATTCGCAAACATTCGCCTGTGTGCATTCGAAGTGTCGTAGATGCAAACCTTTGTTAAATCGATATTTATGGATTAATAACAGTAAAATTAAGGTCGTAGATAATAGCTATTTATGCAACAAGTGCTAAAAGTCGACTTTTATGCGCGAGACATGAAAATTATGAAACGAAGCCGAAGGCTGAGTTTCATAACATGTCTCGCGCATAAACGACTTTTAGCACGCGTTGCATACAATATTTTATCTACGACCTTAATTTTACAGTTATTAATCCATAAATATCGATTTAAGAAAGGTTGGCATCTGCGACGCTTTTAATTTATGTCATAATGAATAGTAGGCCTGCGCCGCGGTGGCGATTGTTTGGCCACGCCCGTGCTGTCAAAGTGAGTGACGAAATGTAATTATTGATACTCCACATATGACTGTATTCATTACATAACGCTTTAATTATTTCAAAAACGCTTTACCTGTAACGCAAGAAGCAACTAGAATAGCTTTACAACTTCACTTGCAGTTCGAAATTGTAGTTTTGAACCTTGCTTCACTTTTAGCACATGTGCTAAAAGTAAACAGCTGATTTCTTTAAACACGGTAAACTATAAAACGTCACTTTTAGTGAAACAAGCTAACGCTAAAAGGCCTACTTTTAGTAGTGGTCGTAGATAAAATATTGTATGCAACGCGTACTAAAAGTTGTTTATGCACGAAACATGTTATGAAACTCAGCCTTCGCCTTCGTTTCATAATTTTCATGTCTCGTTCATAAACGTCAACTTTTAGCACTTGTTGCATAAATAGCTATTCTTCAAAAGTTTATGTAAGAATGTTTTCTTACATGTGTTTTCTCTTTAAAGTACGAGTTGCGATATTACACAAGCCAGTTTGCTAGGAGAAAAATATTTATTACTAAACCCTTGCACATGGTCCATTTGAGGAAACGGGTTGTCACGAATGGACCATTTGGTTTCTCAATTGGAGCACCAATATTTACATAGTAAATACCATCAATTAAATCGAATATAACCGTTATTCAGAATTATTAAAGAAATAATAAAAAACAACACAAACATAGAACAATAGAGGTACAACCAAACAGACTTATTCATAATCATAACCCTCCGATTTCAGACAATAAAAGACAAAATAAAATGTTCCGGGGAGGCTCGCTTTACCACAAATAGCATGTACTTATTCAATTTTTCATGTCTTTTACACAAAATACTATACCAGGATTCATCAAAGTTTTCACCAGTGGTCTTACTTCCGGAAGTGGAAGGCCTTGTTTTGCCTTGTTTTAATTGTTTTTTTTTTCTTGAGCTCATCTTATATGGGTTTGCAGTTAAAACGCTGGAATTTTATTCATATTATACAGGTGTAGGTAGTTTTAAAGTGGCGTTAGGCACGCGGTATGTTTTAGGACAGTGCACGCATTTGAACTGAGTTCGCCCTTTCGAAAAGAATTTACTGCCAAATTTAGTTCCCCACTTACCCATTTGTAATATTTCGTTTATAGCATTGTAAAAGAATGAAAAATGTATATAATTCCTGTAAGTTTTCCTCGATTGGACCGGTCCAATTGTAGAAACAGCACGTGATCCAATCGGGGAAACATGCACGTTTTCCACCCTAAATTACCCCATGTACCGAAAAAGTATAATAACCATGCAAATTAAGGGGAAAAGATACCCGATAATATTTGGTCTTGAAACAATTATTTACTTGTTTATGAAAAACGTTTTTCGGAAATTGTTGGCAAGAGAAGTATTCAATGGGGCTGTACTTAATATATCTGCAATAAAAAGTCATTATTACCCATAGTTTAAGAGTTAGGTTTTTAGACGAGCACGCCCTTAGTTTAGATTCAATTAAATTCACCTTTACAACGTAGATAGAGAACAAGTTATTCTAGGGTATGACATATTTTATTAAGTAAAATCGGGATTCAGAACTGATAATCAAGACCCAAAAGAAAAAAAAACAATAAAAAAGGTTTGTCAATAAAACTTGTTTTTTAATATTTGTGTACGTAAGTAATATTAAAAAGTTAGCATTTTGTTGACTAATCTAAGTTTTAAACTTCCAGGACCATTTAAGTATATAATAGGTAAGTACCTACTTCTAGAAAAGTTACACCTAAAAAATATTTTTCCGACAACCGTCAAAATCAAAGCTATCAATGCGCAAAGTTTGCCATTTTTTAACGTAGTAAAAAATAGGATATTTATTTAGGTTACCTTTGACGACGTGAAAAAATGCATTTTGCCCACTAAAGCGCCACACATTTTCGCGCACTACGCATCCAAATAATATTGATATTCTTGTTTGACGGTTGTAGAAAAAAAATTGTTTTTGTAAAATCGTATTAAAATAAGGTCATTTATGCATTAATTTGCGGGCGTAAATAGTGCCTTTTGCGCCCTAAGGCCTAAAAATAATTTGCGGGCGTAAATAATGCCTTTTGCGCCCTAAGGCCTAAAAAACCAGCATCACATTGGCAACCAACAACAATTTGATTTTTGAGAACGAATCGTGCCATTTATTTTTCAAAGCTTTATGGTGGATTTTACAAAAAATATTGTTTGCATTTCGGGCGTGAACGGCGATTTTGGCCCTTTGGCGTTTTATAATCCCTCGGCCCTTCGGGCCTCTGGCTTATAATTCCCCCGCGGGCCAAAATCGCCTCCTTCACGCCCTTAATACAAAAATAGCTATTGTATTACGTGAGCGAAATGTTTTTGTGCGTTCGAATTACTTTCGCACGCTCTAAAATCATTAATTTCCCGCACTTAATACAAAAAATTAATTTTTTGCAAGTGCGCGAAGTGAGTGTTTTTGTGTAATTCGAACGCACAAAAACATTTCGCTCACGTAATACAAACCTACAACCGTCAAACAAAAATATCAATATTATTTCGCGCCGTACTTCGCGAACATTTTTGGCGTTCCAGTGCACAAAATGCATTTTTTGACGTCGTCAATGGTAATGTGAAAAAATATCCCATTTTTTAACACGTTAAAAAACGGCAAACTTTGCGCATTGATAGCGATGCGCGAATGTCATCTCTTTTGACAGTTGTAGAAAAATAACATTTGTTCTACTCACACTCGAAAGTCGGTTTTTACGCCCTAGTTTTAGGAAACAAAACTGTCAATTTCCAATCAGCTGGAGCCAATTTTTATTAACTCTCGGCCGGAGCCAATATTTTTTACCTCCAGTATTTGTGTTTGTGTCACCAGTCACCATGGATATCACACCAAGGCTTCACAACGTTATGTTGATTTGGAAATTAGAAAAAATGTCACTACAGAAATCTAGAGCCACTACAATGATTTCCTAAAGCAAATTTTTTGAAATTTCGCGCTATAGAACATACGCTGGAAGAAAAAATCGCTAACACGTCGGGCATTAAATTCACACGCTGGAGGAAATGAATACCTTTGCTCCCTAGATATATAAATAGCTATTACACCTATGCGAGGACCAGATGTTGCTTGGGTTGTACGGCCTAAAAAAGCTATTGTTTCTTCGGGTAAAGTGCAATTTTTATTTAAAATACGTCGAAATAATTTTTATATTTTTTATAATATGAAATTAATACACCTATGCAAAAGTTTACAAATATCGAGTATCGTGATGAAACCCGAATTTAATGTAAAAAGTAACTTATTGCTTTGAAGTAAACCGATCTTTGTGAAATTCATAATTTTATATTCTTAAAATGTTTTCTTAATAACATAATACAAAGAGAAACCGTAGTGCTTTCTAAAAGATACGGAATATTTATAACTCCAAAATCCTTTTGCAATAATCAACTAAATTTCTGCGTATGTATGCTATAGGGGTCTACCAACGTCCTTCATTGTAAATCAGCAGTTATACAGAGAGGATTAGCTTGATCATCTGTGGGGTTATGCATTTCTTTTATATTTTCTGCTACGTAGTTTTTAACAAAATACGTAGGGTATATTTGCAGATGCTAATTGGGTTGCCTACAAACAGCTTACGAATTTTACTCGAGTACCTTCTGCCCTTAATATGTAAAAAGTTACCTAAATCATAAATCTAGTTAAAAATGTCAATAGTTTAAAGAATTAATCACTTGCGACTTTGATATCTCATTTGGTAGGTTACGAATAAATTACAGTAACAACACCTGTATACAAAATCGAGCGGGAAACGTCAAATGACTCAATGCACAAACGATAACTTTGGAAATTTGTCAGCAGCTACGGCAACAAAACCTTCTAACGATGTTTGACCGAATTATAGTATATTATGGGACAAGTGGTTGAAATCAGCCACCAGTTGCATATACTATTTTTCTACGAATTTTAACAAATTAATGCACTTTAGAAAAAATTAAACATAAAGTGACATTTCTCTTGTCAATAATTGCATGTCAAACAGTTTGAAATCGCGGTAGTCGGAACATTTCAATCTCTAGTGGTTGAAATGCGATTTCAACCACCAGAATCAATGTCAAAATGCCTAATTTCAATGTCATGAGTAGAAAAAAATCTTTATTTGAATCTGTAACTGTTGTGGTCCAATCGAGGAGCCAGTTCAATTCCGGCAACCTTCCCCTAATTTCTTTTCCGTTAGAAATCAATTTGAAGCGTAAACAAGTTTATTCGCAATCACATTGTAATGTGTCAATTTTATGGCATGACAACAGCTGGGAACTAGATGATTACTTGAAACTAGCCAGGAAATTATTACATACCCCGAAAAATATTACATACCTGAAGAGTGGGGTGTTTCCATGGTAACAAAACATTGAGTGGGTTGTTTTCATGGTAACAAAAATATTAGCTACATCAAGATATCTATTATTCAGAATTCAATTGTAGTTATTTTTAAAATTAGATTATTGCAAATAAAATAGTATACATACCACGGTGGAAAGTTTCATCCCTGTCTCGAGATAAAGTTAACCTCGACGCTACGCGTCTCGGTAAACTACCTAATCTCTCGACAGTAATGAAACACTTCCCACCTCGGTATGTAATATACTATTTCGTAGTCCATTAATTTTTCAAATTTGTTTTTCGAATATTACCTACTAGCTATTACGGATAGTGATAAAGCGAAAATATTTAGGAATAAAATGCGCAGCAACATCAGTAGATAACCCGAATGTAATATGCAGACAGAAAAAAATACTTAAATTACAACGATAATTTAGTAGTGTTGGGGTCCTATTCTAAATCAAAGAAAATTCGATGTACTAAAAAGGTTATATTAAACTTTATTACTTTTTGCTTTTACAAAATTTGACATCAGCCGAATAAAATATAGGTGCTACAATCACATGAATATAGAAAATCTTAGTAGACGCATTCAAACTGTGACATATTAACGCGACTGTGTAGGCTAAGTTAAGTAGGAACAAGCAACTTTAATACCTAATCTTTGGTAGCAGCTTTGTGAACGTTTTTGCAATGTTGTTTCGCATTGTATTTTCTGTTGGATCGATAGGAACATAATGCACACGTAAATGTCTTGGTTTTTCCGCAGTCCAGCAATCGATGAGATTTCAGAGCGTTGCGAGTGTTGTACTTTTTCTTGCAAAGTTGGCATTTATAGATACCTGCCAATAAAAAAGTACCAGTTATAATCATAACATAGTGCACATTTACAAAACTAAATACTCAGAAATCAGCGCTTAGAGTGAATTTTTGTTTTCCATTAGTGTTTACAAACTGTACAATCGAAAAGTTATAAAGATTTTCGAAAAAAGCGGTCGTATACTTACTCTTCAATAAGACCTTGTATGCAGGGTTATTCAATTTCGATGCTTACCATTGGGATTTCGAAAACGGTATGAGGTATAAACTCGATTAAATTGGGGAAAAGTGGCAGATTCTAATGTTGCATAATAATCAAAAACGATCTGATTTTAGACTTCCATTTTTTTCAAAATTTTTGATATATTGATACTCTCTTATTTTAAATGTACATCAATAAGAAGAACTTCTCCTTTTTTCATTAAAATCCCCGTTATTTAGAAAAATAAGTGTAGCAAACCTCATATCAGTGACAAGAAAGAGCTCTCCCTAATGGCACCATAACCTCATTGCCATCTTTGATGTGCATTTAAAATAAGAAAGTTGGAATCAATATCTCGTAAATTATGAAAATAAAAGATCAGATTCTAACTCATATTTAAAAAGTGCCTAATAATGTTTAATAATCAACGCATAACAAAAACAAAGACCAACATTTTAGATTTTTGAACATAATTCAAAACTAAGGCGGCTAGATTCAATTCCTTTTACTTTGTCAAAGTAGGTATAGTAAATCATCAAAATTTTGGAACTCAAGAGGTATCCGTTTTGGTGTTTTCTGATCAGATCGTTATTTTTAATATAAATTCAGAGATCCCAGTAATTTTTGGCTAAACTCGGGCAACCGGAAGTAGTACTTTATTCTTATGCTTTTTTTCCGTTTTAGGGAATTTTTTGTAATTGCTCGATAAAACTGATTTATTTTAGGATAAGTTCATACATTATGTAATTATCTACAACTGTTGTTTAAAAAGTCCAAACATATTTTATAAACCCTATTACATATTACGTTATTGCCTGTAAGTTTTACCAAAAAAGTTTTTTGTAGGAAATATAGTTTTTGAAAAAATCACAAAATTAAATGTTTGGAGGGAAATTATGCAGTAAAAGAAAGTCATGTGGTAGCCACACCTCATTTTTTGAATATTATTAGCATGAGGATCTACAACTCTGCCCCAATTTAACTGATCTTGTATATTTTACCGTTTTCGAAATTCCAATGGTAAGCATGGAAATTGAGTAACCCTGTATGTAGTAATGCAAGAGTCATTTTTCTCTGCTAGGTTTACACGAAATGCATTCAAGGTTTTTCTGTTTACTGCTTCATCTTCAAAGAGTTGGAGAAAAAAGTGTGGTTGGTGTTGGAGCTGGTTAGCAGACCCAGGGTGGGGCACTTCACCTTCGAATTACTTCGGATTTGTCTGTCTGCAACGTTCGTTGCCGCCAGTGCACCTACCCTCGAGCGAACATTACAATCCGCCGCGTAGGGCTAACAGTTTCGGGAAATAAGCAAACCTAAACTTCCTAAAGGACCAGATGGTTTATCTTGACACCACAAATAATCTCAAAAGCTAGAAACTGAGCTTCTCTAAATTCGGTGATTGCCAGACACTTGTAACTATTTTGTAAATAAAACAACAGTTTCCAACATGCATTTAATTGAGCTCATTCGACGCCGAAGCTAGAAGCTAACTAACTACAAATTTACAAAGGTGTTGTTTTGGCAGGGTTTAATGACAAACCCATCGTAACGAAAAGTCGAGCTGACAAATACCACGGTACCACTTTAGGCCCTAACAACTTCTTTGTCGTTACGGAAGTGTCGGAATCAGGTCATTAAAATAAGCAAATGTCACTAAAAATACACAAAAAACGCAAAGTATATTATTTGAGAATGTGCTGAAAGTTTAACCGAGGAACGGTTTTTAGAAGTTTCTGAATATAAATATAATGAAAAGAAATATAAAAACATTTATATAATTAAAAATGATACACCATATTTCTTATTTTTGTATTTTACATAAGATAGCGGGTTATCAAAAGGTAAAGCGTTTGCCCTAAAACCGGAAAGTAGTGAGTTCACCTAACACCATTGGTGCTCTTGACTTCTGTAGAAGAGTATTCTTCTCTTGAATTGAACAATTTAGACTGACCACCTACCCGGGATGTGTACGAAGAGTTCTCATAGAACTGCTGTTACGGTATTAAATTGATTCTAAGACATCTAATAACAAGAGGGTGCCGACATCACGCGTCCCATTCGAGAAATTGCACCGCTTGCTCTAAATCACGCATAAATTGCTCAACAACAGGCTAACCCAAGGCTAAAACACTTAGTGAGATGGGCGGGGTTCTTCGGGCGTGATGAAGGTGGATAAGCGTGGTCACACATAGGTTACTACTAAAAGGTGGTACGGGGTTTTTAAAGGGGAGCCACGAACTTCGGTTTGACATCCCCCTGTAGAAGTTCGAAGTCCAAGGGGCTGGAAAATAATAGCTTCGACACTCTCGTGTACGGACTGCCACAGAGCTGGAACTTACTTGTCGCTTTCAGGCTTCGCCAGTATTCGCTGTACAAAGTTTATATAAATGCTGCCACCAACGGCAAAGGCGCACAAAGCAAGTCATATACAGGGCCGTAGCTACAGGTTTGGGGGGCCCGGAGCAACAAATAATTATGGTGCCCCCACGTTATCTTCCACTTTACTTTTACACCATTTTCATTTAGTAGGCCTTTTTTTAATAGAGTTGCTATTTGGTGTTTTTTTCTGTTATAATAGAAGAATGGGCATTTAAAATAGACAAACACATATTTACTTATCACACTGAGTTTAACATAAAACTGTCGAGAATTGCTAACCAGTTGGCTAAGGCGTTAGCCTTATACTGCAGCGGTCCCGATTATTAGTATTAATTTAGTGGTAGTCGTCATCGTGTAAAGAATACAAGGTGAAACGTTCCCGGAGATGTGCAGTCGTTCAGAAAGTAGAGGGGAGTTGTCAACCAATACCCAATGCACTTACTCAAGAACTCCCTCATGGCCGCGATCATGGTGTAACCATGGCCGCGATCGTATATTGTTGCTGGCACTGTCAGTCCATGTCAAATTCGAGGTTAGCAGGTTACGTTTTTCGTCAGTCTGACACGACCTGACGCAAAACCAAACCTCGAATTTGACATAGATCGCGTCTTCAACAATACACTTCAGTAGGTACTACCATTCATACCCTTTGTGGACACATTTTTTATTGGTTGAAGTTGAGGCTCCGCCTACAATGCATCCATTCTGCGGAATGTTACACTTGGTATTCTATGCATCATGGTAGTCGTTAGATCACGCAGAAGTAAAAACATCTGCACCAGTCGCAGTACTACCCGTTATACGACATGCAAGCATGCATATAAAACTTTAAAAAGTTACAATATCCCAAGTCTACACAGGTTGAGTTTTAATTGAAATCAAGATCACATTAAATTCTGTTTCCTAACTTTTTTACAAGCAAAGTCATTGATTACTTTGTCCAAGTTAATTTGTTGAGCTCTATCAATTTCAATTGAAAGCAAAGCTAGATTGATGAGCCTTTCCTGTCCCAATATGTAATTCTTGATCAATTTCAGTTTTGAAAATGATCGTTCGGACTTAGCTACGGTCACAGGAACTGCCAAGTAAAAAATACATGCTGTACACTCATCAGGATAAAGCTGGCGAAAGTGAGCTGTGATCAATTATTGACATATCTGCAAATTCCTTGATGCTACTCATTTTCTCAAGTTTGGCAGTTTGGTTCACTACTTTTTTAAGACAATTTCGTAAAAAGGCTTGCCTCACTTTCGGGGGGCCCCTATGTTCGGGGGCCCCGGGCCGCTGCCACGGTTACCCCGGTGGTAGCTACGGCCCTGGTCATATACACACATGTGATACAATATCAATTAAAGAAAACACAAAGAAAACAGTAAGCAAGAGGGGCCTATTCAACTCAAAGTGAAACACATTTTAAATTACACAGTTTACTAAGATTAGGAGGGTTAATGGGTAGTTAATTATGACTGAATAAATAAAATCAAATAAGTGTCCCTGTGTCAACGCTGGCGTTAATATCAGTGCAACACTGATACAGTGGGGTCCAAACTGAACAATTCTAGTCCACAGGCGGGCACACCTAAAGGGCGTATACCCTCTGACTTAATACCAGCGTACTAGTTACAAAATTAGGACACTACACATACAAACAGGTTCACGCCCCTGAACGGCGCACTGGTAACATTTTAATAGTTCTAACGCTGTTACTTATCTAATAGCCGGCCTAAACCGGTACGAGGGATGCACATAAGTGCGCCTGAGGGGCACGCTGACGCTAACTTAATTACACGCACACTGTCACTTAATGTCGCGGCGGGTCATCGCCCTACGTTATGCATTTAAAATTAGCACATTTAAGAATTACAAAGAACACAGTACCTGCGAAGCATCTCCTGGGGTAATCGACACGAGATCACCTGAGCGGCAGCGAAATCGGGATTGAAAGGCAAACGTCACCAGCGGTCCGTAGTAAGAAAGGGCTGTGACAGGCGGTCGACAGGCCTGCACGTCTCAAAAGGGGAATTTGGGCTTCGGCGACGAAGTCTTGCGACCCTGCTGCTCTTAAGCAAGTGGAATTCGTTTAGCTCACCAACGGAATGAACGAATTCCAACTTGTCCCATATAATTGAACATCGTCAAAAGAATCCGTACTGAATCAATCCGGGGGCTAATGGGTCACAGCGATACTACCAGAGACATCAGAGGGACGACATGGGGGTCGTAATCAAGGTGGCCAAAGACCTCATCCTCATCGCACTTCACCGGCGCACACACACACACCACTTTCACACTCTACGATAGTCCGGGCCGGAATCCTGTCCAAGCAACGCTGATCCGAAAAAATCGAAAGAGGGGGCATTTCGCGCCAAAGCTGAATCAGTACATCGCCAGATGTGCCCATACCTGCCTCTTGGCAGAGGGGTCGGGGTAATTTTGATAGCTCTTGGCAGTTCCCACTCACACAGTTTATTCTTTCTATTCACGAATTTTACGGGGTCCTTGAAGTTGCAGAAAAGACACGTGCTCCGGACTGCCGCTGAAGAATGTTCGAGACTGGCATCATGAATATGCGTGTGTGTAAATTATAAACGAGTGGGTAGTTATGTAAGCACACAAGTATATTAATGATGCATTATCACACATGTATGATTGAGTGCATTAAGAGAAATGTCAGATCTGTCATTTTCAAAAATATTTTAGTAGACAAATGTTATTGTCTTTCATTTGATACTATTTCAGTTAGGTAATGAAGCCATTACACCACTCAGTTAGATAATGAAGCCATTACATAACTGAGTGGTGTAATGAACTTCATTACCTAACGGAAATAGTGTCAAATGACTGACATAATGAGTTACTTATCCCACTGGAGTAGATAATAGTATATTATGTTATTAGGAGTAAAAGTGATACCGGACGCGTTTGACTGACGTGCGTAAGCGAGTGATACAAGTCCGGGCGAGATACACATAGCCACTTTTACTTCGAATAGCATATGCTATTTTATTTACAAACACCCGAACTAATATAAATAAATATGTATTTAAACAATTACGATTATCAAGAATTAATGTCTACGACAGTTCCTGACAATCAAGCAGGCCAATGTCCAAAAATATTAGAAAGTTTGTTTGTTTCTAATGGACAATGTCTAGACATGCGGAGTACCAGGTACCTTAGACACCGACTGCTTTGGTCATATGGTCAAAGCCTTACTTAGAATTTTGCCGAGACTAAAGTGTTTCAACCCTAGCAAGGGATCTTTTACATGCTACACATCGTAGTATAATGGGATCGACTACCTCACTTCCGAATGATGACATTCCGTAGAGGTTTTCATCCGCATTATTTTATTTTTAAAAACCTCACTGGGCTCGGGGATCGAACTCTCGAGCGTTAGATCAGTAGCCAAAATGCTTAACCACTGAGCTACGGAGCCGGGCATTCGAAAGCTAATCAAGTTTTAAAGTACTTTTGCTCCGCCGTCGTTAAAGTAACTAATTTTGTGCCTACACATAAAAGTAATGCAATTATCTTGTCTGCCAAGTCACATAAGAAAATAAAATGTGTCATGTGCGTATCTCAACAAAACATTTTCCAACTTTATATATATATTTATATATATATATATAATAGTTTATTAGCCAATATTATATACAAATAGATACATAGTTATTTTAATGCCAATGTTTTACTAATTATTTAAAAATGACTCATAGCAGAATGAAGTTTAAGCCGATTTTGTCTCTTAAATTTTCGGCCACATATAGCACATTGGAATTGTGGTTCCACCCCACATTCGTGCTTAATATGGTAAGTTAAATGAGATTTGTGTTTATAGGTAGCCGAACACTTTGAACAAACAAATCGCCCATCCAAGTTTATAGTAAACGGTAATTTACTTCCTCCTAAAACAATGCCATAATTAATTGTATTGAACAAAAACTCGCAAGGTACATCAGAATTAACAGAAAAAACATCGTATCCTAAATGTTAATAGCCTTAGAGGGGGGTGAGGCTGTTCGCGTCCGTGACTGAATGCTGCACTTGACCCCCTAGTACCTAGTTAATGCTAAACGAGCAGCAGTTAAGAATGTCATACTGTCGTAGTAAACTCGATCTCCTGGCAATTCATCGGGAACCATGAGCTTAAAATAGTCTTAGAAAAATACCACAACAAAATTATGGTTTGACTTTGGCCTAGTACATACAGTTGTTAGGGGTGGCGTGCTTAGATGAAAAAAAATGAGTTCTTTTGAAAATAATACATTCCAACTACTTTGAATATAAATATTAAAAAGTACAGCTATGCATTATAAACTACTCACAATGCAAGTAAACTGACTGTCTTCGATTACACTATGTGGATATCGCCTTGCAATTAAAAATAATTGATGCTGGTTTGGTACTTGCACCAAGCTGAATTTTAATAAAATAATTTTTGAAATCACAAATTATTTTAAATTTCGTTTCACAGTTTAAGATGACTACTTCCTTTTGAAGAAATACGTATATTGTATATTTTTTTAAACTTCAACTTTTTTTGTAATATCTCTAATCTAATTTTAGATTCTATTTTATAAAAAATTTCTTCCTTATGCGTTAAACCGTTTTCTCGATTAACGGTATGGTATGCGCCCATCTTAACAAAACGAGTTCCAAATTTATATAGTTTATTAGCCATAATTGTATACATATTTATTTTATCCACAACTCACGTATTATAGAGATATAATTACACTGATATCAGTTGTTATTATGTAGGCTATAAACACCTTAATATATATATACAGTCTGTTCTATAAAAAAGGCCCCGCCTTCTAGCTACTTTATTATTTATTTTAGACCCAATAAACCTTATATCAAATCAAATGACACATAAAAACCTACATTTTAACACAATCAACAAATTTTTATCTTCAATTGTTTCAGAGTGGTGACGTCACGTGCAATTTTTTTAAATGACACTGTATATATTTTTTGACATTTTCTGGTAGAGGTTTTTTTTTGTCTTTTCAACAATATAAATATTTCATGCACTTGCATGAAAAAATTTTCGTGAAAAATTACAAAAACTTTTTCACAGTGGGAGGCCATGATACAAAACTGTAAACAAAAGTGTAACTTAGAAAAACAAAACAAATAGTAGCCAAACGCTTTAACTGTCAGATTTCAGAATAATCTAAAATGTTTATTGTTTTGTTTTTCTGAGTTACACTTTTGTTTATAGTTTTGTATGGTGGCCTCCCACCGATAAAAAAGTTTTTTAATTTTTCTCGAAAATTTTCTTATGTAAGGGCATAAAATATTTATATTGTTGAAAAGAGAAAAAAAACCTCTACCAGAAAATGTAAAAAAATATATACAGTGTCATTTAAAAAAATCGCATGTGACGTCACCACTCTGAAACAATTGAAGATAAATTTTTTTTTATAGTGTTAAAATTAGGTTTTTATGTGCCATTTGATTTGATATAAGGTATATTGGGTCTAAAATAAATAATAAAGTAGCTAGAAGGCGGGGCCTTTTTAATAGAACAGACGGTATATATTGTATATACCGGGTGTCCACTTTCAAACTGGAACATAGGGATTTAACATTGTTTTTAACAGTTTCATGGATTCCTGCTCTCCTATTCAACCTACAGAAAATGCTTTGGTATGAATGGAAAGAGAAAATTAGTACTAATCTATTGATATCACAAATATGAGTTGCCTTGACTTGAAAAAAGTTGACAGCTATACCGAAATTAATTTGTTATTTGATGACATTCACAGTTAGTTCAGTAGTTTTTACTTTGTAAAATGAAACATTGCTGGAACAAAGAGAGAGTTTGTATCGTTAAAACATATCAGAGTGGGGGTAGTTTGCGTACAGTGAGAGATTTGTTTTCCGTAAAATGTAATAACAGTAACTCATCGAATAATAAATTAATTTGAGTATAGCTGTCAACTTTTTTCAAGTCAAGGCAACTGATATTTTAAAAACTCAAAAGCTTTTGATTAATATTTTTTAATGAAAATTGACACAAATAATTTAATTTTTGACACCATTGGATGCGCAATAATTTTCTCTTTCTATTGATACCAAAACATTTTCTGTAGGTTGAATTGGTGAACAGGAATCCATGAAACTGTTAAAAACAATGTTATATCCCTATGTTCCAGTTTGAAAGTGGACACCCGGTATAATTCTTCTGTACGTCTGGGTTAAGTTTTGCGTCAGTCTATGTCAAATAACAAAAGCTAACCTACTAACTCCAAATTTGACATAGACTGACAATACACTTCAGTACTGCCAAACTTATAACACGAATCACAGGCGCCTCTAATTATATATTTGTTTGACCTTTTGTTACTTTTCAAATTGTCACTATGACTTTTCACGCTGCCATTACAAAATTTATGTTTTTCGGATATTTATTAAGTTGTTAGATAATGTTTTGTATGTCAGGCGTGTGTTATTACAAATAATTCACTCGAGAAATGATTCTTCTCAGCCTAGCGGACTCAAGGGCTCAACTTTTTTCTCGTAGATTATTTGTAATATAATACCCTTATACCATATATAACTATTAATGCCAATGTTCTACTTATGATTTAACGATGATTCATAAGAGAATGAAGTTTAAGCTGATTTTTTCTCTTAAATTTCCGGCCACATACAGCACATTGGAACTGTGGATCCACTCCACATTCGTGCTTAATATGGTAAGTTAAATGAGATTTGTGTTTATAGGTAGTCGAACATCGTAAACAAACAAATCGTCCATCCAAGTTTATATTGACACGGAATTTACTTCCTCCTAAAAGAATACCATAATTAATACTGTATTGAACAAAATCTCACAAGATGCATCAGAATTAGCAAAGAATAACTTATTATGATAAATGCTTAATCTATATGTCACATATTACTAAAGCTATAATGAGTTCCCTTCTGTTAAAACAAATAAGAATTTATGTGACTGCTTATAATAAGTTGTGGAAACCGAATAATCCAAAATTTCTCTTGAAAAGATAATTTCTAAGAAACCGCAACACCTTACCTATAATTCTTCAAAACAATTTCATGCTGTTTCATGATTATCGTTTCCCCCTCGACAATTTCTCTTCTTTTGTTAAAAATTAATGCTTCAAACTTTATTTTATTGAACATCGAATATAACGGTCCTACATTTAAGATTGTTAGGACTTTTTAATAATTTAGATTCTGGGCAATCTTTCAAAGCAGCAGGAAAACAAATTAGGTACACATGAATGCAATTTAACGGCCGCCGGCTCAGCGGTTGGAGGCCGTGTAGTGAATTACAACAGAAATAAATCGGTAGAGTATTAGTCATAAAAATCGCAGAGCCCCAACAATTTTTGAAGATAATGACAAATGCACCCCGGTAAACTAATGAGAAATTGTAAACTCTATACCTAGTAAAGCAACACTTCCTGAAAGATAGCTTCAAGAAAGACATTCAAACCGTAGCTACCACAGTCTGTATATTGATAATATGAGATCGTTTAATTTCATGCAAAATCACAATACAATTTTTACAATGATTATTTCCTTCATATCCATAATAATGCGTAATCACCATGGTTTCTGTCAGTTTAATAATGACTAAAATTCAAACGTCAAAATTTAACCGCGGTTAAATTTATGTCAAAATTTAATCGCTTGTGCATAATTTTAACATGGTTATTAAAGGTGCTTCACCAATTGAATTTTATCTATTTATGCAGGAAATAATCACTCCGAACATCCCGCGTGCATGTAAACTAGCCTGAATAAATTTTGACGATTTTCTGTCAGAATGTTTTGCTCTGAAGAAATATATCTCGTAAATTTTCCGCTTCAAAATCCCCGTGCTGCGCACTCGTGTTCCAGTTTGAAAGTGGACACCCGGTATATACAATATATACCGTCTGTTCTATTAAAAAGGCCCCGCCTTCTAGCTACTTTATTATTTATTTTAGACCCAATATACCTTATATCAAATCAAATGGCACATAAAAACCTAATTTTAACACTATAAAAAAAATTTATCTTCAATTGTTTCAGAGTGGTGACGTCACATGCGATTTTTTTAAATGACACTGTATATATTTTTTTACATTTTCTGGTAGAGGTTTTTTTTCTCTTTTCAACAATATAAATATTTTATGCCCTTACATAAGAAAATTTTCGAGAAAAATTAAAAAACTTTTTTATCGGTGGGAGGCCACCATACAAAACTATAAACAAAAGTGTAACTCAGAAAAACAAAACAATAAACATTTTAGATTATTCTGAAATCTGACAGTTAAAGCGTTTGGCTACTATTTGTTTTGTTTTTCTAAGTTACACTTTTGTTTACAGTTTTGTATCATGGCCTCCCACTGTGAAAAAGTTTTTGTAATTTTTCACGAAAATTTTTTCATGCAAGTGCATGAAATATTTATATTGTTGAAAAGACAAAAAAAACCTCTACCAGAAAATGTCAAAAAATATATACAGTGTCATTTAAAAAAATTGCACGTGACGTCACCACTCTGAAACAATTGAAGATAAAAATTTGTTGATTGTGTTAAAATGTAGGTTTTTATGTGTCATTTGATTTGATATAAGGTTTATTGGGTCTAAAATAAATAATAAAGTAGCTAGAAGGCGGGGCCTTTTTTATAGAACAGACTGTATATATATATTAAGGTGTTTATAGCCTACATAATAACAACTGATATCAGTGTAATTATATCTCTATAATACGTGAGTTGTGGATAAAATAAATATGTATACAATTATGGCTAATAAACTATATAAATTTGGAACTCGTTTTGTTAAGATGGGCGCATACCATACCGTTAATCGAGAAAACGGTTTAACGCATAAGGAAGAAATTTTTTATAAAATAGAATCTAAAATTAGATTAGAGATATTCAAACGTCAAAATTTAACCGCGGTTAAATTTATGTCAAAATTTAATCGCTTGTGCATAATTTTAACATGATTATTAAAGGTGCTTCACCAATTGAATTTTATCTATTTATGCAGGAAATAATCACTCCGAACATCCCGCGTGCATGTAAACTAGCCTGAATAAATTTTGACGATTTTCTGTCAGAATGTTTTGCTCTGAAGAAATATATCTCGTAAATTTTCCGCTTCAAAATCCCTCGTGCTGCGCACTCGGGATTCTTGTTGAACCGCAAATTTACTTGACAAATTTCTTAGCAAAACATTCTGACAGCAAACGTCAAAATTTAATCGGCTATTTTAATGCACTTGGGATATTACTGTTGAATAACTTATAGCTAGCATAAAATGGAATGTGATTAATACTACATGCACTAATTGTACTTACAGTTTCTGACATAACAGCGGTTTAAAACACATTAAAACAGGTAACCTCGCCAGCTACTAGCAGCGACAGATTTGTTTCGGCCAAGAAGTTCCTACGGTCGACGGTGGCAGTTTTGGACGGCAAACAGCGCCGCTCCAGCAGGACCAAAATTCGAAACCTCGAGAATAAATACACCCCACAATGCGGATCCTTCTTGTGCCCTAACTAAGCGCTGGCAACAAGAGAAAGCTGTTCCGTGGAGGCTCGACAAAACGCCTCGCAAGACCTGTTGCACGTGGCCCAAAAGCTCAGAACGAATTCCAAAACGAGTAACACAAGTCTGCCTCTTGCTCCGTAGATTTTGCCTAGCACGGCTTGCTGTAAAAGGGAAAAGGAAGGTTCTAATAGAACACGCAAGGACAGGTTTCCTAGCGCGAAATAGTTACTCACCCCAGGTGGTTTTTGGGCTCAGAAGAGAACAGCTCGAGTGTGCTAACACTGATAAATCCGCCGTAGCGAAGCAAACAATCGTCCTTAATCAAGTTCGAGAGCTTCAATCCACGAAGACGTGAGGGCTTCCATAACTCCACTTATTCAAACCAATCAAATAACCTTATATAATCATCTCCGAACTAGTGAATAGCACTTTTAGTGAACTGCTCCCTTCTAAATGCTAGCGAAGGAGAGCGAGTCCCGGCCTGCTAACGTTTTTCCCTGATAAAATCCTATCGCCAGAAGTCACGGCCAAATACCAATGCCCAATGCACGAGAAAATAGCTTTCGTATTCGAAATTATGGTAGGCGGCGCATTCTACACGTAACAAGATATAATGGTATCCAATTCTAAATTGAGTACATGTTGTAATAGGCGAAAGTGAGCTTGTTGACGATCCTTATGTTTAAATTTACGACTGCAAATCTCCCATATAAATTTTCTAATGTGTTTTGAAAGGTGACTCTTTTGTTTGTAGGATAAGCTGCATGTACAACATACATAGCGCCCATTTTTGTCTTAAAATGTACGAAAATGTGTGTACCTGAAACAATATATGAATTCACTGCAATTAATCGTACCTTTTAACATTGACATGTACAGCACATACACCGTTTGTCTATTTTGAAACTACTTGAATCTCCGAAGAATTATTAACTAACCGGGTAAACATTTGGAAGTAGTGCTTTTGTGTAGAGGTCGTTGATAAAGGTTGGCTAAAAGGTCTCAGCGGTTGTACATAGATACACCTTCTACACTACCTGAATAACAGGCATTACGTTTTCATTCCTTTATTATTTCATGCACGATAATATCAATAGAAAACTGACAATTGGGCAAACAATCATTTGCCTCATTTTGCTTTATGCCTACGACATATGAGTATACGCTTGTACAGGAAAAAAACTTACAAGTACTGCCCACAAATTTAGCAATATTTCAGTTTGTTTGTTTGTTAATGGACAAGGTCTAGGCATGCAGAGTACCAGGTTCCTTAGACAGCGACTGCTGTGATCACATGATCAAAGTTCTACTTAGAATTTTGCCGAAACAAAGAAATTACAATCCTAGCAAGGGATCTTTTACATGCTAGACATAGTAGTAACATGGGACTCACGGCTTTACATCACTTCTGAATGATGGCATCCTGTAGAGGTTTTCATCTGCATTTTTATTTTTAAAAACCTCACTGGGACCGGGAATCGAACTCGCGACCTTAGGTCAGTAGTCAGAATGCTTAACCACTGACCTTGGCTAATATCTTATATTAAAAGAGCCGATGCCGCCGGCTGTTCAGACCGTAAGCACTGGCGCGCGCACATGCCGATCGTAAGCACAAGTGGCGAGACCGTCAACAGCAAGCATTTGTATTGTTAATTCTGACAGGGCCGGACGTAGGCTGGCTACCAGCTTAAGCAAGAATTTTTATTGTTAACCGTTTCTTTACGCTGGCAGGGCCAGACAGAGGCTGGCCACGCGCGTTCTAGTTTAAGTAATATAAACTGAAGATTTTTGAGGCTTTCACGGCCATTGTCATTAAGTAACAAACGACTTCCGGGTTCCGGGACCCTTCCCTTTGCAAAGAGTTTCGCCTCTGGCGTGGTTAACACGTTGAGTTACCGTGCTCTTTTGCTTTTTTCCTCCTGATGAAGCCCCTTACGAAAGTGGGCGAAACGTTGAGTTCTTCGATCTCAATCATGACACGGTCCAAACCCGGAAGTCGTTTGTTACTTAATATAAACTGAACTTTTTGTAAATGTTACCTAGCAAAGTTGAATAAAAAAAAATAACAATTGCATTTTTATATAACTATATTTGAATTGATGATAAAGTTTTCGTAGACATAATGTTAACATCATTCCATTTACAAGGTGAAATGGTAGGTATTCGCTTTTTCCTGAATACGAGTGTACATATATTTTCTATGATATCTTATCCACACCACATGGCGGTACAAGAGGTTGAGAATTAATAAGTAAGTATTCTACAGAACTGTAATTAATACTCACCAACAGCACTAGTATATCAAGAGGAATTTAAGAGAATTAGTATTACATTTAATCGATAAAAGAACCAGGTAATATGTGAACGCATAATTATATTACATTTTACAATAGTAGATCATACCAATAAGTAAAATCTAATTAAACGTCAAAACTTCAACGCTTAAAGAATGTTTCATTTTAAAATGCAGTTTAAGATTCCGTTTGTATTTATACCCATGGCCACAGTCGCTGCATACAAATTTCGTTTCTACACCACATTCATGTTTAATGTGGCTGACAAGTGTTTTCCGGTGTTTATAGGATGAATTGCATTTAAAACAAATAAATCTTCCATTGGTGTCTTTGGCGAAGGAAATCTCTTGATCTGAAACAATTGTACTAGTTAAATTAATTTCTATGTAATCAGTGAGATGCAACTATTTGCTATTTGCAATTCGAAAAAAAGATAAGAAAGTGCAAGCGCCTTATTGATATTTCGGAACAGTGTTCGGATGAAGCGGTTTTTGCCATGCCCTCTTTGAGACGCCCTCGTCTTAAGACACATTAATATAGACTTCGTAATCTGCTGAAGCGGTACTTTTAGTGTACAGGCAAAAACGATTTAATGTGGCAATTCACACTCAAAGGTGACAATGGATAAAAATTTATATTCCAATCTTTCATTAATAATTAAAAAATACATTCGGTACCCAGTTTCGAACTTGTGACCTTAGGCTCAGCAGTTCAGCTTTGTAGCATTACACCACCGTGCTCTGCAGTTATGCGGCCGCTTAACGACTATTACTGATATCGAACACAAATAAAAAAACACGTACACAGAAAAATTACCACTTTCGTTCAAAAGCTTTTCAGTTCTATGCATTAATATTCTATACAAACTGGTTACGTCGTTCTCGAGAGAGCGTATTTATACCCAACTTCACTAAACTCTATTTCCGACGTTTCTTTGGCGCTAAAGAAGTTGATGTATTCACAAAAGTTATGCAGTTTTATGAGACCTTTCATATAATTTTGGTTTGGTGGCGATTGATTGAGCGGTTGCGGCAAAAATTTCAAATTAGTAGAAATGGTCGGACCCGAAGGTAATACTTTCTCTCCCTTTTTACTATGCGCGTGGCCTCTATGGTAGATTAGTCGAAAGTCCTGGGGTTCAACATTTAAGTGCAATCTATACAGCGCCAGGGCTTTTCTTTCTGAATATATACGAACTTTTCTAGCTAGAGATTTTTTTATTTCGCGCAATCTATTGGATTTTCTCGAGAAGATCGGCACCAAGGCCAGATCTAAGAATATGAGGACATATCCCTGAACGAAGAGGATCGAAAAGCAGTACTGACCGTGCTCTCAATCTTTATTATACGGTTTTTGGGATCGTTTTGGGAAATTGTTACAAGTTAAAGCCCATTTATGACCTGCAATCGGCTTAAACGGTAGCCAGCGCTAAGTAGTGCGGGGTCTTAAACTCGAAGAACAGGCCTTCGGTTACGACAATCATATCAGTGGGTACGGGAAAAATCCTTTGGTTATTGTTTAGGGCGCCACTATGATGTTTTGAATGCATGTGATGGAGTGCAGGTCCCGCCATACAAAAGCTCCTGCTGATGGAAAATGTGTACTGCGCTTTATAAAGGAAAAGAATACTAGAAATTTCAAACAATTATATTAAGATAACATTCATAATATTACATTTGGGCGGGCCAGCTTTATTGCTATAACCGCAACATAGGATTTCCGAAACAAACTCTAAGAAAATAATATTTATACACTAGTGCAGCACGCTTAAAGCGTTACCGCACTACCAACAGGGATGTGGTTTAACAGTTAATTTTCAACATGCAACTTAATTGCTAAGCACATGCCAAAATTAACAATAAAGTAAGCGTATATAAAAGCTTACCTTAGTGCATTTTAAATTAGCGGTAAATAACTCATGCAAGATAAAAAAATACATATAAATAAAACTTAGTTGAAATGCAGTTCATACCCAGCAACATACGAAAATCGAGAGGTGTTATAGATCTTAAGCGGCGCAGCAAAGCTTTGCCTGTATATTGAGCAACTATCCGCCAAAGTCAAGTTATGAAAGTGGACTTGCGAATTCGGTGAAATTCTGACTTGAAAGCAACAAAACGGTAACTCCATGGACTGCAGGGTATCAATGCTACACACTGTTATAAGGGAACATTTCTAGAACTTTGTTTGAAGAACGAACAACGGTAATTTGAACAATCTACGGGCAGTCAGCATTAATCTACACGCGGCGTTTAACAGAAAATTTTTCGGAATGAGGCTGCTACAATACCGAGCGTAGCGAAACACGACAAAGAATGTTCCTTTGGATATATCCGACCATCGATCAATGTAAAATTCCGCTGAACTCAAAAGCGAGGTGATACTCAAAATTTCAAACTTATAAGTCTGCAGTTCAGAGAGCTGGAATATTCGAGGAAGTCGTGATTTGCGTAACCGATACGATACGCCATTCCAAGCGGCTATGTTCACGAAACAAAATAACATTATGTACGCCGTCTGTGCTGAATTGCATCTGGGCATCTTTTGCTTGAGCCACGCGCTGCTAAAATCGAGCCGCGAAGAGCAACTCGACTCGACAAATTACATGGTTTCATCTAACGCGTGCAGTCAAAAGTAACAGCGCGGGAACTTCCAAATGACAACATTTCAAAAACTCGCAGTATGGTATAGCTTATTCTTAAAAAAATGTATCCAGTACCTACATGTAATAATCATATTACTGTAAAATTACTAAAAAAACTATTTTCTTGAAATATGTCTTCAGCAAGAGATGAGATTTATGTGAATCTGTTGTTTTGAAATTGCATACAGTATTATTAATAAAATACAGAACTTCACTCACTCACATACAGAAGAAAGTTAGTGTTAAAAGATTGATCGATTTTGAAAAATAATATAGTAGAGATGTCATATTATTTATAAAACATGTTGAATAGAAACAAACTATATTTTCACTATATTTTTTGAGAAAAATAAGAGCGCGTCTCCCAGTGGAACAAACAATTTTCAGTTCAAATTAGAGGAATATATTCAACAAGTGAAAATATTTTCAAAAATTGAGTATAGCGTATCAGTTTGTCTTGAATATGTTATATTATTAAAAGTATATGTTTTCTACTTTAATTTACACATTATTGTTATAAAACGAGTCGCGTCGTTATAGAAAGCCCTTTGCAAGTAAGAAATGCGATGATGTTTATATTAATGAATTAGTTAATGAGCTGTGCTTAACTATTACATGTCTATGAAAGTTTCCTTTTCGAAAAGTTTTGTAATCGCACAGAGTGCACTTAAAAGCTGGTTGTTTTCCGCATTCATACTTCAAATGCGTGTACAAAGACGATCCATGCTTGTATCTTCGTCCACAATTTTCACAAGCAAAAGGAAGACGGTTTGCTTCACTGTTTAATTCACCTGAAAATAAATTAAATTAATATTCTAGAACATGAAATTGAATTCATTTTGAACTTAACTACAAATCAGGTTTCTATAATAAATCAGTTAGATTGGTGTTGGGGCACCCTGTACATTGTAATAAGAGAATGCTGATTACTTCTTAGAATGAGTAGATATTGTATTGTTGAAAATTATTATGACGTTCATTATTTATTTTCGCTTTGCCTTGTATTTATACATCTCGTTGTTGCAGTAAGCATAGTCTTTATAGGATTTCTTAGCATTATTATGTGTGAATAATTTATTGTACTGTAATGTATTGTATTGTACTACATATTTATGATTTTTTGTTGAAGGCGTTGTATGCCGGGTATCCACTTTCAAACTGGAACATAGGGATTTACCATTGTTTTTAACATTTTGTTATGGTATTAAATTGTCCTTAGGACACCCGCTGATAGGCGAGTACCGAAGGCTAAACAAATCCAGGAAATGGGGCACGCTTACCCTGGGAAATCGATAGAACAGGCTGAAGGCCTCGGCTCGAATGCGCTCAGGGAGATGGGCGTGGTTCACAACGGTACGCTACAGGGCAAACGTGACGTGATATGTGTAGGTTGCTGTTAAAGAGAGGGCGCCAACGGATCCAATATCGAGATTTCCACGTTCAACCGGATCTGGAGAGTCAAACGGGGTGAGAAGTACTCAAAGTACTACTTCGGGAAAATACTCAAGTAACTATTTCGGGAAAATACTGAAATAACTATTTCGAGAGCCACGGTGCAGTACCAGACGCGACCACCTACCTGGAATGCCTTTCCTCCGCGCCCGGGCCTCACCTCACAGCTGTTGTAGCACAGTGACACAGTCACCCTGTAACAGACATGCACAGAACGCAACACATACAAGAAAAAAACGATAAGGTTAATACATCTATTGGATCACAGTTAGTGACCTATCAAATACATTACAAATCACAAATGTAGCAACTCGAAAAGGTAGCTTATTCAGTAAGCCCAGCTGGAAAAATCGTTAATAGGGGGGAGGGGGGGCGCACAGTTGAGCCGGACGCCAGATCCAGGCCGAAAGTGAAGGGTAAACGTGAGCTTGAGCCCAACGGCGGTACGCCGGGACGCGTGAGAGCAAAGCCTGAATTTGGGCCCGAGTCATCCGAGCGCCCTGTATTACGACACACCAAGCCACACAAATTGGCGGTACGCATTGATAGATTTATGCGATAAATGCTCTACAATTAGAACGGGCTGACGGCACAAAGGTTGCCACACAACAGTGATATTTTTTAGTCGGAATGTACGTTGCACTGCACTATTCACAAGCGATTTTACGTAATGCATGCGATATTAGTAAAGTTGGCGTTAACATGCCACTGTGAATTTTAAAAGAAAGTGTCCGCCACACTAATATTGTATTAACAGCAAATCTCAATGCCGGGAGCGGCGTAATTAATGCTAGCTGACAGAGTAAGCGTTAACTCTCAACAGTGAATTTTAGGCAGAGTGTACCTCGCACTAATAATGTATTTACAGCAAATTTGAATGCAGGAAACGGTACCATTAAAGCTAATGGCGGTACAAAGGTTATCACAGATCGTTACTTTGTTAGTTCAGCCGATATCGAACGAGGAGGCACTCCACATAGTAGTCGAACAGGCATCTAGTACCAAACGTGGCTAAAGCGATACAGGAATTGGCTGAATGTCCGAATGGATCCCCTTTCGGATTGCAATTTTTCGTTGACCTCCTTTGGTTATGCAAATTGTTGACAACGTAGCCGTTACATGGGTAAATACAGAGATCGTGCTCCCGCATAATTAGCAATGGCGGATTAATTGACTATACAAGCCACATAACACAGTATTCCTTGCAGCGGCACGTAAGAAAAGACCGGACTGCCACCACACAAGCTCACTCAAACACGTCTCTCCGAGAACTGCCAAGAGGCAAACACAGTTCACATGAACACCGAACACACTGTAACAGCACAAACGGGAAAGGGCGACGCCCCCGCGTCAAGCACGGGGACGCCGCACCAAATCCTAAATTCCAACTTACTCCTTCGACGGCTCGGGGCTGAATCCCTCTAACGGTCGCCAACGACCAGCTGTGCTCGATGAGAAATCGCCTCAACCAATCACATCCTTGTCGCACCCACAGGCTGAATTTTTAAATGTTCGAAATATTGAGGTGTTTAACATACAACTGCCGAAACAAAACTAGAGGAATGTCCAAAATGCCACAAATTAGCGACAATAATACCAGGAGTCTACAAAATCATTATGCTTACAAAAAGTTGCTACCGACTGCAAAATGGCCTGACAATTTTCATAGATTTCAGCTCGCCAATTCAACCCACAGAAAATGTTTTAGTATCAATGGAAAGAGAAAATTATTGCGCATTAAATTATTTTTGTCAATTTTCATTGAAAAATATTAATCAAAAGTTTTCACATTTTTTAAATATGAGTTGCCTTGGCTTGAAAAAGGTTGACAGCTATACTCAAATTAGTTTGTTATTTGATGACATTCACAGTTAGTTCAGTAGTTTTGTAAAATGAACGATTACTCGAACGAAGAGAGAGTTTTTATCGTTAAAACGTATTAGAGTGGGGTTAGTTTGCGTCGAGTGGGAGATTTATTTCCGTAAAATTTAATAATAGTCCAATACCGTCTGCACTTACAATACACAGTTGTGTTCGGAAATGTGAAGAATTTGCTAATATTTCAGCAGAATCAGAAGCTAGAGGTGGTTAGTATTTATTATTTAATTTTGGTTTTGATAAAAATTTTAATGTAATTTTAATAAATGTAATCGCAGGAATGTTGGTGCGGATGGCAGGGAATTGAAAGTAGGTGTTTTGGGATTGATCAATATCGACCCACCATACAGCACAAGACAAATTGTTAGTGAATTAAATGTATCAAAGTCGGCGGTATCTAAGACATTAAAGCAGTACAGATATCATCCATACAAACATCAGTGTCATCAGGAAATATTTGAACCACACGAAGAAATTAGAAATGTATTTTGTGTAGAAATGCAAGAACGTGTCAATCAAGATCGTCGTTGTTTGTAATTAACATGTTTCACGGATGAACGTACTTTTACTTCAATCAACGTACCCAATATGCTAAATACTAGGTGTTGGGCTCAAGCAAAGCCATAAAATTAATCTGTGTACAAGAACCCATCAGAAATTATTTAAATAATACATTTCTAAATCATTGGATTGGCAGAGGTGATACCATAAACTGGCCAGCTAGATCTTCACCTTGTGACTTTTTTCTGTGAGGCCACCTTAAATCTAAAATTTATAAAAAGCGCCACCCAAATATTAATTCTTTGAAGGAAACAATCGTTGCAGAAGGTGGGCTAACAAACGAAAGGCAGTTAGTCAATGCTAGAAATTCCTTTTATAACAGACTCGGATATGGTTTACATCAGAATGGGGGGCTATTTCAATACTTGTTAAAGTTTTATACCTTGATTGTAGCTCATCTCTGTAGAATATTAGTAATTTCTTCATAGCATGGTCAATAAAAATTAATGTTGCTATTAATTAATGTTAAAATAAAATAAATATGAAAAAACCTTTAGCTTCTGATTCTGCTGAAATATTAGGTTTCATCGAAATTCCGGACATAGCTGTGTATTGTAAACGGTGCAGACGGTATTGAATTGTTATCAAATTTTACTGAAAACAAATCTCTCGCTCACCGAAAACTACCCCACTGTAATAAGTATGTTTTAAATATAATAATTATTGTTTATTTATTGTGAAATTATTTATGTATAGTAATTATGCTAATAAAGTTATTTTCATAAAAACTTTCTCTTCGATCGAGTAAACTAACTCTGAATACCACCAAATAATAAATTAATTTGAGTACAACTGTCAAATTTTTTCAAGTCAAGGCAACTCATAAAAAACATTAAATTTTTCATTGATATCAAAACATTTCTATTGGTTGAATTGGCGAGCAGGAATCTATGAAACTGTTAGAATACAAAGTTAAATCCCTATGTTCTAGTTTGAAAGTGGACACCCGGTATAAGCGATTGTGTAGTAATAGTTGTACTAAAAGCTGGTACTCGACCTATTTACATTTAGTATGCCAATAATGCTTTTCAAATATTAATTGTCCCAACATTTCTCCAAACAAAAGTATATCTTTATGTGAAAACATAATTTTTTGATCCAACTACAAATTGGAGAATATTTCGTAGATAAAAACCTACGATAAAATTCTTTTCATGCTTGCAGATATTTTCGCTTCTGAATGTTATACCAAATTGCTTCCCAATGTGATCTAATTCAGTATAAACTTCAACTCTTTGTTGGCTTTTAAATCAATCAATTCTTTTGTTAATCACATTTTGTTACAGGCGAAATAACACTTTACGACGGTTTGATACAATCGAAAACGATACTTGCGACCTTGAAGGCCACACTTTGGGATAGTCACTTAATCTGATAAAGTCTATATGGTTCGTTAAGACAGTCTGATACACAAAAGTCAAAGCTCACCGTAATCACGCCTCAACTATCCTGTAACAGGGAGTGGACCGACTACAGCTCAGTGGGAGAGGGTTTGAATCAACACGACGTAGCTTAGGGCGTGATGCTGTCATAATAGGGATTGGTTGTAACCAAATTAAAGAGGGATAGGTGCCACGAAGTTTATGTAAAGAGGGGGAAACTTATCAGACGGCCCTCGTAAAAATCCGAATTCCAAGGACAGTTGCTTTGCTTTGGCGTTATTGTGGGATGGTCAGGCTTGCCTTTTGGATCTACCTTTGTTGGTCTCCTTGTATTTGCCAAGAGACCTTATATTTAATATACACCAAAGTAAAGGATAACACAAATACAGCCATGTATCATAAATACAACACACTGAAGAATCGAATTTGAATCTATTAAAAATCAAATATGCATGTATATATTTAACGACACAAAAAGGTCCACCGGTTATACTGAAGTTAAGCGTGAACGGTTAACAAAATAATGAATCTGAATAATTTGGTTTAAAAGTGACCATTGCGAACAGGTCAAGCATGCTCGCACAAAGCGGCTAAGTATAGATACTCCTATCCCGAATGTAGGTCACGCGAACATGTTTTAAACTTAGCTGGCGCAACTCTTGTATTACGTCACACAATTTTCAAAATGCGAATCACAAAATAATTTAAAATTCACTATAATACTAATATATTGTACCCGTTAGTGTCCGGCGAAGCGAATGTTTAAATGCAGCTGGTACGCCTCTTTGATGAAGGTTCTAGTCGAAAATGGGAAGCGTAATTCGCTAGCAGCGATAAATTACTACACGGAATGGCTCCTCAAAATGGTTATGGACACAGCATAAAGGTTCTTGCCGTATCAAGTATTGAAAGCGGGTACACCGAAGGCTAATTACCTCTACACCACGAAAATGGGCCCTTTCAGAATCTCCTTCTAGAGATTCATCGAGGGCGTTGATTGCACAACTTGCATCGATACTGAAAGGTTGATTGACATTTTTAAATATTGCCCCAGACAGAACTCACCTCTTGAGCGTAAGCGATGACACAACCACCATTTGCTTCTTTATTGTTAGTTGCACCTGAGCGCGTCAGATGAAGAATTCTGAAGCTGCAGGCACAACAGGCAACGAATTCACAAGCACAAATATAATTTCGAAGACTTCAGAAGGCGCACAATAGGGTTAAATGGCTTCAAAATGCACTCGAGCACTGCGGGGCCCCCGGAGGCGCAAATTCAACATCATTGTCGACTATCTTAAGGCGGAAGCGGGAATGACTCGAAATGGGGACGGGAAAGAGAGGGAATGCGAGAGGCTTTGCAGAACGTCAAATTTACGCGACTAGCGCAGTTCATTGGGACCAACATGTTCAGACTGGTTCGTGGGGCCGACTTTCTGATGCTAGCTGAGCTTAGCCTGAGGGAAAACCGTAATTTCGCAAACTGAACGCAACAGATGTCGCCAGTTCTCGAATTTGTACTGAACGTTGCCCAAATAAGTCTAAAAGATGAGGAAATACGGAAATATTTAAAATGGAAGAGCGGTAGTTTCAAAACGCAATTACATCGTCAAGATGTCCTAACAACTTCGATTATTTTAACACTGTCTAAAACCCAAGCTGGAATCTTTCTGGCAAGAACATCTTCGAAAAAGTTCATACGTAATGCTTACAAATGAAGATAGTAGATTGAATGTTATTCTCTATTTCTGTATTTTCCTTGAGCACTGAAAAACTAAAACTGGTAAGTTTCACGTTTCAGGATGTGTTTGAACAGAACAGGCTTTGAAACTAATGCCTTCGTTTCAATCAAATTCGTTTTATCTCATTGTAGCTGCTATTTCATTTAATTAACCTTGAATAATAAAGCTGATATAAAGACTAGAAAAGCGTCTCTTTGAGTTTTTAGTTCACCCAAGGTGGCAATATCGCCCACTTTGGGAACCAAAATTGTCTGAATAATCTCTGAAACATTGAATAACCCCTCCTTCCGTCTTATGCCATTCAGCGCCCACTTTGGGAGTCACTGTTATCGAAGATTCCTTTCACAGCTTTTTTAACAACATTTTTTATTTAAGAAACTATCCTGGTAAAACTGCATGGTCTTCTAGAATTTAGTATAATTAACGTGTATGGATAAATATCTAGGGTGTTCTGTTTTTCCTGCACATACTTTCTACACAGTAAATACCAGTAGTAATAAAAAAATATATTTATTTACAACAATCTGAACAACAATCTAAAAAAATTTTTAGATGATTTTTAATTACTATCAAAAATTAGAACACCCATAAAATTGATATTTACTGCACCCAAATGCTTAATTAAATAAATTTAATGAAGCGAATTTAAGTTAAGTAGCGCACTCCAAAGGTGTAGATTCTTAAAATTAAATTACTAAAGCATGAAAATATACGCCCATCTAAGTATTTTGTTCAGAATACTTTCTTTAGATGCACTGTTAAACTTTGCAAAGAAAATAATTATTAGTACTTTTTTGAGTTATCTGTACTAAAGTAAAACTTATTAAAAAGTATATAACTTTTTCATTGCAGAAAAGCTGCAGCATTCCACTGCGAAAATAATAAGGTTGTAAAAGATGGAAAAGCAAATGCACTTTATAAAATCTCAATTTAATATATTTTCTATTTTATATACCTATTTATATTTTCCCGTATACAGTCTGTATCTCGGTAAGCAAGTATTTTCGGAAATGTTGCAAAATAAGATAACAACCTGTTTAACGTTTAAAAAATAATACATTTTGCTTTTCAATAAATTGTGAAGAAGTTTACGTTCGTGTAAATATTGTCAGAAAGTGAGTGTCTAATTAATAAATTACAAATAAAGATTGTCTTTCAAAATTTTATGAGAATCTAAAAACTATTCTCTCTACGAAAAAATGCAAGGACGTATGTTTAAGTAATTTATTTTTAAAAATCTGCACCGCTGTTTTTGCTAGTTTACTCCAATGCCATTCATGAAATAACTCTTTTTTTTAATTGCTTGAACTTGTTAAGGAGAGGAAAAACTGTAAGCCTTTAAAAATATATTATCAATATGACATTTCATATTATTAATATTATTAAATAGTTCCGAGAAAAAACCGGAACACTCTGTACGTACATAAGTAACTAAGCATTGGAGATGATTTGGAGGTTGGTTTCGGATAAGAATTTTGTTGGGGCTGCTGTAAATTTACAGAAGCGCAGTTATAAGTAACAGTTAAGTCAATAGTCAAACATTGGCATTTTAATTACTATTATGTCCTACCAGTACATTAATTAAAATTAATGACTCTATTTTATAGTTATTAAGGTACCAAGGGCATTATGAGTAAAATAAGAGCCCAAGATTGTTAGTGTACTAACCGAGGGGATTGGCCCGAGGTGTGTACAACAATCGCGGGTGTTACGTATTAATTACATGCTTGCATAAACGCATTATCTGTCGACACATGTGAGAACGCTGATAATGAGTTTATCTTGTCTTACGGATGTCCCACGTAATTGTTATCACTAGTTCAGTTGCATCGCAGACTTCGTGCATAAAACATTGTATTTTTGCTTTGTAACCCGTAAGGTAATAAATTGAATAAAAAAGGATTTTTTTTATTATCTTTCGTCAATCAATAAACATCTCTGGCGCAGTCGTACGGATGGTAGAAAATTACCCCAAATTCGCGTAATTTTGTGTGTTAACACTTCGTCTACCATCGAACAAAATCCAACCCGGTTCCAAGTGAAGACTGGACATCGCTTCCAAGTGGACCAGCCCAGCCGAAGACAAGCATCGCCGAAGCTGAGCAGCACAACCCCGCAACGCAGAGGACAAAAATCGCCAAAGCCGAGCCACACAACCCCGCGACGCAGAGGACAAAAATCGCCGAAGCCGAGCAATACAGCACCGCGACGCAGAGGACAAGAATCGCCGAAGCGGAGCATCCAAACAGCAATATGAAAATTTGCCTGCTACTAATGTAAGTCGCTAATCAATTTGCAGCAAGAAGATAAAATTTTAGAATTAAGTTTTGCCATTTAAAACAAAGTGAAATAAAATTTAAACTACTGCTAAACCTTAATAATAATATAGTTTTAGCTCTGATTTTGGCAAGTGCTACCTTGTGATCTTAAAATTCTCAGGAGAATTTAGATCTAAAGATACTCTTGCGAAAACTAAGGAGAACGCTTAATATTTTAAAACAATATTCCCGTTTCACATAAGCGAGACTACAGGTGTTCGTTGACTTAATTTATGCCTGTATACTCTTGTGAAACAATAAATTAATTAATAAATGCGCTAAATAAAAATCCATGTCTGAATTTGAGGAAACCTTGGCCAATCAACTAGCCAACCTTGCTATAAATCCATTTGCAATTCCTAACACATCCACGCAACCAAACCTGCCGATACAACAAACAGCTGCTGTACAAGAGAATATACTCGAACGACAAAACACAAGAAGAATGGCAGTACCAGCTTTCCATTTCGAATATTTAAAGACCATTCCCGAGTTTGGAGGAGATCCCACTCAACTTGCAAGGTTTTTCAAAGCAGCCGATCTCATCTACAATCAATTTTCAACTGCCAACAATGAAGATTACATCAATCATCTTCTGTTATCCGGCATCGAAAGCAAACTAACTGGACAAGCCGTATTAGTAACTGCAGGATATACCATCGGAAGTTATAAAGAACTCAAAGAAATTTTAAAAAACAATTTTGGCGACCGAAGATCCGAAGACAGCCTTCTTCAAGATTTACTACACCTCAGACAAGGAAATCACGAAAACCCAATCGACTTTTACAACTCGTGCATAAGAATGAGAGCCGCCCTATTTTCACATTTAAGTACCAACACAACAGACGAAGCTACAATTAAGGTTAAAGGAGACTTGTACACCAATTTAACTTTAAAGACTTTTCTAAGTGGATTAAGAAACCCCCTTGGATCATTCATACGGAGTCAACGACCAACCACTATGGAAAATGCCCTCAAATATATTAATGAAGAACAAAACGTATGGCATTTGCAATCAGGAAATCAAAGCATTGCAAAACCCCATCAGAAACCAAATGTGACACAGAAGTCAAATCAGCCAAATCAGCAAAATTATTACTTCCATCGTCAACCAATGCCAATGTTTCAAACGCAGTATAGACCAACGATGCAGCCCGTTCACCCACAATTCCAAGTACAACGCCAACATTTTCCAGCACCAATAAGGACACTTCCTGCTTTACCACCACAGCAATCGTCTACAAAACAATTCCCATCAAAACAGTTCCCATCGCAACCAATTGTTTTTGGAAACCAGAAACCAACAGGAACCAACGTATTTAAGCCTCGAAATATCCAACCTCTCGAGAAGCCTACTCCTATGGATATATCGCGTACTATTAAACAGCCATATTATATTCGACAATCCAATCAACCTAGGAACTTCATTTCCGAAGAACTTTTCTACCATGATCAAGGACCTGTCGAAACCGAAGTACAAGAAGAAGATAACGCTTATGGACCTGCACCTGACGCTGAATGTAATTATTATGAACAACCCGAAGAAGACCACAGTTGGATCCAAGCATCGGAAAATGACCCTGAACAGGATTTTTCCCTGACCAGCCCGAACAACAACCTGACCTAATATACGTTAACAATTCGGCATCACCTAAACTACCCTACATATACTTACCGGAACTCAACGCAAAACTCATGATTGACACTGGATCTATGAAAACATTGTTAAATCCCGCTTTCGTACACAAGTATTACTCCGAATATATTTACAACGAACCTTTCCAAATTAGTACTGCACATGCAACGTCAATTCATGATGAAGTAGCTAATATACCATTACCAAGATCCTTCAAGACAAATCAAATGCACAAAATCTACTTATTCAATTTTAATGACAACTACGAAGGACTCATTGGACTCGATTTGTTAAAACAATTGAACGCAAGAATAGATTTATCTACTAATCAGCTAATCACAAGCAACTGTACTTTGCCACTCCATATTCAACCATCAGCTGATGAAAAAATACCTACAAGGAAACAGGATAAATTTGAAATAAATATTCCACCTCGATCAGAAAGTATAATTCGACTACCCACCGACAGCCTACTAAAAGAAGCACTATGTGAAAAAAGAAACTTTGGACCAGATTTAATAATCCCAGAAGCATATGTCAAGATTGAAAATAACGCATTTTTGACTACAGTTATAAATACACGAAACGAACCAATTCAACTTAATTTAAAGAAACCAATTCAATTACAACCAATAGTTGAACCTAAGACTATCGAATTAAATCATATTAGTGCAAAAGATGTCAAAATCAAATTACGAGAAAACTTAAACAATTTAAGAACAGATCACATGAATGACGAAGAGAAAACGTTAATAACCAATTTATGTGAGGAATACCGAGATATATTTTATTGCAAAGACATTCCATTATCATTTACTAATAAAATTAAGCATAAAATTCGAACAACTGACAATGAACCCGTATTTACGAAAAATTATCGTTATCCATACATTCATAAAAAAGATGTTCAAACTCAAATGGCCAAAATGTTGAAGGACAACATCATCAAACCTAGCGAATCGCCTTGGAATGCACCCATATGGATTGTACCCAAAAAATTGGATGCATCAAAACAACAAAAGTGGCGAATAGTAGTGGACTATCGGAAATTGAATGAAAAGACAATTGAAGATAAGTTTCCTATCCCCAATATCAACGATATATTAGATAAACTAGGACGAAGCCAATATTTTACCACCCTAGACCTAGCTTCAGGCTTCTATCAAGTGGAAATTGACCCGGAAGACAGAGAAAAGACTGCCTTTTCTACAGATGACGGACATTTTGAATTTTTACGCATGCCCTTTGGCCTTAAAAACAGCCCAGCTACGTTTCAAAGGATTATGACCAACGTGCTAAAAGGACTAACAGATAGCCAATGCTTAGTATACTTAGACGACGTTATAATTTTTTCTACCTCACTTCCAGAACACATTACAAGATTACGTAACGTATTTAATAGAATCAGAGAAAACAATTTGAAAATTCAGCTAGACAAAAGTGAATTCCTACGTAAAGAAGTAGCATATCTTGGACATATAGTAACACCACAAGGTGTTAAACCAAACCCCGACAAAATAAAAGCCATACAAAATTATCCAATCCCAACAACCCAGAAAGAAATCAAAGGATTCCTTGGACTTTTGGGATATTACCGAAAATTCATAAAGGATTTCGCAAAAATGACTAAACCTCTTACGAACTGTCTAAAGAAAGGTAAAAAGGTAGAACACACCCCAGACTTTGTAAAATCATTTCAAAGTGCGCAAAATATACTACTAAATGACCCGATACTTCAATACCCGGATTTTGATAAGCAAATTATTCTCACAACCGACGCATCCAATGTCGCCCTTGGAGCAATTTTATCTCAAGGTACACCTGGAAAAGACCTACCAGTAGCATACGCATCTAGAACCCTCAACGAAACGGAGCAAAGGTATTCGACCATAGAAAAAGAATTACTCGCTATAATTTGGGCAACCAAATATTTCCGCCCTTATCTTTATGGAAGAAAATTCACCATTGTTACAGATCACAGACCACTCATTTGGTTAAATTCACTTAAAGAACCCAATTCTAAACTAACACGTTGGAGACTCAAACTGGAAGAATATAATTACGATATTATTTACAAAAAAGGAACCAAAAATTCTAATGCTGACGCTCTCTCTCGCATACAAATTAATCCCATTACACATACAACAAATATTTCTATGATAGCAAATGAAGACGAAGAACTCGACCAACTCCTGGACGAAATTGTAAACAGTGAACGCTTAAACACACCTGAACCGCGACCTGTAATAAATCGACCCGCAAGAATACCAACACCAATCGATCTCGAAGAATTAATACCTATAACAAGAATCCAACAACCAGAAGACACAGATTCAAATACACAACATACCCAGGAATCATCGACACCTACAATACCTATTTGTGAGGATGCCCTGGAAACGAAAGAAAACCAAATAATATTTCATATGGTTCACGACGAGCCATCGACCCCAAAAATTAAAATGCAAGAAGGACACAAGATTTTGAATGTGGAAATAAATACAACAAATCCTCTGCCTACCCTACGAAAAATATTTTTAGAATTTTGCAAACCCGACACATCATACTACCTGTTCTTTCCAGAAGATGAATTATACAAGATTACATGCCGATTAACAATCGAATTGTTCAGTGTAAACAAACCAAGATTATTTAGATGTTTAAATAGAGTTAAACATATTATCGACAAAGAAGAACAATATGGACAAATAAAACTGTACCACGAAGGAAAAACTAATCACCGTGGAATTCAAGCAACTTTATTAGCGTTAAAGCGTAAATTCTATTGGAAGAACATGGAAAAAACAATCTCAGACTACATTAATAACTGTGCAGAATGCAAAAAACAAAAATATGATAGACAACCTACTAAAGCCCCTTATAATGTCACGGACACTCCGGATAAACCGATGCAGGAATGCCACATAGACATATTTTATATCGACAATAATATGTTCTTAACAATTATCGATAAACTTTCAAAATTTGCACAAGTATATCACCTCAAAGATCGAAACAACGTAACCATAGTTCGGAAAATAACAAAATTTATATCACAATATGGTACACCAATAAAAATTATAGGAGACGGGGAATTTAACGGAATAATAATACAAGAACTACTTGCTTTTCACAAAATTAATTTGCACATTACAACGCCTGGACATCATGAATCCAACAGTCCCATAGAAAGACTACATTCAACCCTGATAGAGCACTATCGATTATTAAAAAGTCGACATCCTAAGGAAGAACCTAAAACTTTAATGCGATATGCCATAATCGCATACAATAACACTATTCATACAAGCACCAAAATGACACCCCACGAATTACTTTTCGGACATACTATGTCACAGGATCCCTTTTCAGCTGATTTCGAACAACAACGAGTATGGTATTACACCGCTAATCACACTGAAAAAATGAAATATTTATATGAACAAATTAAAAGACAGCAACAGCAATTAAAAGAAAATTACATTTTAAAATTGAATGCAAAAGAAAATAGAAAACACTCCTACCAAGTTGGACAACAAGTTTTACTAAAAACCGATTCCCGAAGAGGAAAAGCCAAACCAAAATTTATCGGACCCTACGAAATTATATCTATAACGCCGCATCATGTATGCACACTTAAAAATAATAAAGGAACAAGACAGGCACATGTCAACAATTTACGGCCCTTTGTTACAGATTCCTCTGCTTTAGAATCTGCTACCCCGCAGAACCAGGATTCACGAACCTCAAAAACAATCCAGGTCTTTACTTCAACAGGCTTGGTACAGCACAAATAAAACAGGACCAATGGACCCTCATTAAGACTATCGATTGTTCACCTTTATTAATCGAATATGAAAAACTAAAAGAAAATGTAAATTACCTCAAAAAACCATTAGAATCGGAAAATCATGGACCCATATATAAATTAGAAAGTCATAATTATCTGCTCGTTTTGGAAAGTCTATTAATAGAAATTCAAAAGAAAATTGAACATTTGTTTCCCAATCACGTTCGGAAAGTCAAAAGAGGAGCAATAGACGGTTTAGGAAGCCTAATCAGCTTTATTACTGGTAACCTCGATGCTGAAGACGGAAAAAGAATAGATCAAGCCTTAAATTCCCTTCAAAAGAATCAACATAAATTAGAAGAGATCACAATACGCCAAACGTCATTGATGACCCAAGCTATCGACAAGTACAATCAAACATTATTTAAATTAGAAACTAACCAGAAAATTCTTCAATTTCGACTTCTACAAATTGAATCAGCCATCAAAACTACAGCATTACACGATATCGAAAATTATGCACTAATTAATCTCCATTCGGTACAACTTCAGTTGGCCACTTTATTGAATCTTCTGTTAGAAATTCTGGATACGCTTGAAGAAGCAATCACCTTCGCTAAATTAAATATTTTACACCCTTCTATCGTGGAACTTAAGGATCTACGAACTGAACTTGAATTTATCTCAAAACAACATATACTGTACAGACTCCCATATGAACCTTCGATTGATCTTAGTGAATACGATCATTTAATCGACGTAAAGGCATATAGAAAAGGAACTAATTTAGTCTTCATACTCGAAATACCTCTGAGTGCTAATGACACTTACGACTACTATCAATTGATTCCCTTACCAATACCAAACAACAACACTTTCCACATGATAATTCCTTCAAAACCATACATCCTATTCAATAATAAATTCAGTGTAACAATTAATAATATGTGCACAAAAGTGAAACAAGGCCTCTATTTCTGTGAAAACGTTGATCAAGATTTAGAAAAAGACGAAAGATGTGCGGTTGACCTTCTTAATTTTAAGGGAACCACAGATTGTAAAATCTATAGATTTAAGTTAAATACAGTTAAAATGCATAAAATAAGTAATAATGCCTGGTTATTGATCACTCCTAAAGAATTAATATTCGATGTAAGTTGCAGTAATAATAGTCCTTACAAACAACCTCTTTTTGGAACCTATTTAATACAATTGCCGAAAGAATGCAAGGTAACCAATCATGAATATACCTTATCGACAAATAATTATAAGAATGAATTCATTAGAAATATTAACCTGCCTTCTTTAAACATAACAATGTATACACTTAAAAATTACTTTCCAGAAATACCTACCATTGAATTAAAACAAATCGATTTAAATGATTTTCAGTCAATAAAAAATCAATTCACTCAATTATCTAAAGAAATTGTCCACAATGACTATGTACTACCCACGCATTTCGGAATAAGCTCTTTAACACTTGTAGTTATATTTTTGTTTGCTTTTGTTATGTTTAGTATAATATTATATTGTAAACGTAACTGCCTCTTAGACAAGTTGACCAACATCGTAAATAAATCGAATCCAAAAGAGATTCCTTTAGAACTGCAAAAATTGAAAAATCCTATTCCATAGATGATTTTCCAATCTCGGTCGGGAGGTGTTACGTATTAATTACATGCTTGCATAAACGCATTATCTGTCGACACATGTGAGAACGCTGATAATGAGTTTATCTTGTCTTACGGATGTCCCACGTAATTGTTATCACTAGTTCAGTTGCATCGCAGACTTCGTGCATAAAACATTGTATTTTTGCTTTGTAACCCGTAAGGTAATAAATTGAATAAAAAAGGATTTTTTTTATTATCTTTCGTCAATCAATAAACATCTCTCGGGCTCTTAGCTCATAATGCCCGTGTTGCCTTCAAGGTTTTATGTCCTACCAATTTTCTTACCTAATTCATATTCATATTCAATTCATATAATTACTATGATATAGTATTTAAGATTGATCTAGTTAGCTGATCTAAGTTAGATTTGTGACATTAGCTGAGCTGTCATTAATTTTCATTGTGACAGTGGTGCATAATAAAGTTGTATCCATGGAAACAGATACTGTTAATTTTTCATAATAACCCTAGTGTTTTTATGAAGAAAATAATTGCCCTGGAGCGTTATTTTGTATCTAAGATACCTTAAAATAATGTCATTAATTTCAATTAATGTACTGGTAGGACATAAAGGTATCTTAGATACAAAATAACGCTCCAGGGCAATTATTTTCTTCATAAGAACACTAGGGTTATTATGAAAAATTAACAGTATTTGTTTCCATGGATACAACCTTTATTTCAAAAATTATGCACCACTGTCACAATGAAAATTAATGACAGCTCATCTAATGTCACAAATCTAACTTAGATCAGCTAACTAGATCAATCTTAAATACTATATCATAGTAATTATATGAATTGAATATGAATATGAATTAGGTAAGAAAATTGGTAGGACATAAAACCTTGAAGGCACCACAGGCATTATGAGCTAAGAGCCCGCGATTAATTTAACAAATATATATATAGTTGTGTAGCGATCTATTCTCTAATTTTATTTATAAAATCGTACCCGACATATGAACGCTTACACACAATATATAAGAACGCGATATACCTACATTGCATTGCAAGTAATAAAAACACTTTTAGATGAAGCCTTAATATGTCATTTCACGACCTGCTGAATTGTTTGACAAACGTCGTGACATTTGTTACACAATTCAGCAGGCCGTGTGTCATTTCATTTGCACTTTTGACTACAAAGTAGGCACTAAACAGCAATTTTTTACATTCGTACTGCAAGTTTTTCCCAGATGCTGTTTTCTGTTCCATTGCTTTCCGCACTGTAATCATACGTGTCTGCACAATACGTCAATTTCCCAAACATTAAACTAAATTATGCTAACTGTTTGGTTTGAAAATTCAGAAACATTTAGGATCATTGCACAACAATCAGATCATAAATTAACATTTATCGCAAGCCACACCATAAAGATTAAAACAGGGTAGGAAGATTTTTATAAATTTACTTACGTTGAAATATTTACTAATCCTTTACGTGTTCTTTGATCATTAAATCATATATCATAAAGTATGTAGATATAAGCAATCGTGCTCATGCTGTTATGAGTAACTCGATCTTCTAAGCCGTAATTGAAAAAAAATCTTTTAATGATGAACTAAAATGTTATTGCTTTTATATATTCGATTACGGTTGTACGTGCTTATAACCTCGCAAAGTCAAAATTGTAAACTTTATTCGTTTAGCTCAGCAATACGGGTTTTCATATCAAATCGTATTTACATATTCAGTGTGGAAATTAAGTTGCGATGACGTCATAACATTAAAAAAAAAATTAAAAAATCTGTTTCTGGGCAGCAATTTAAATCGTTACAGGTTACATCCCTTTGACATTTATTCTTGAAATCGAAGATTAACGGAGTTACCAAATTTACGCCTTACTGAATTTCCATATTTTAGATGTAATTACCATTTAGAATGTTAGAATTTCAAGTTAGGTCAGTATTCGTTACGTAATTTATACTTTCAGATTATAAATATTTTAGCTTTTAATATAGTTGTGGCACTGCGCAGTTGCAATGTGGTGTGCATTGATAAGATGAGTCTTCAGATTAGCTTTATGTTTCGTCACGTAATGGCACTGTTGAATGCTGCACGTAAAGCGGGGATCTTTTCCGCATTCGTATTTTGTGTGTCTCCATAGTGACCGTTGTTGCTTGTAACCTTTATAACAACGTTTGCAGAAATAAGATGCCGCATTACCTACAACAGCATTGGCGTAACTAGCGGGGGGGGGGGCAGGGGGGCCCGGCCCTCCCCAGAGTGCCGTCTGGCCCACCCCAGAAAAATAGAAGTTAAATAAATTTAAAAATTTGCTTTTTTATTAACCCATTTAAACTAAGGGGTTGGTTATCGACCCTCACACATTCTTACATTTTCTGGTTTTATTACCTTTTTTGGCTTAAAAACATTATAGTATAAATACCATATGTTGGACGGATGACTCCACTGAATAATAATATACAAGAGAAAACGTTATTAGTTAGCTAATAATTACTTTGAAAACACTGCTTTCATCTGAATATTTTTTTTAGTTAAATTTACACCATTTTTGATAGTTTCTCTTAAGTTTGAACAAATAAAGGATGAATTTATGTGCACAGAAAAATAAAATTGCAATTATTTCATATGCGGGTAAGTAAATGAATTGAAAACTTGAGTGCATCGGTAACTACTCGCTGGGCACATACAGTTAGCTGCCTATTATAGGGTCAGTCATTACAGGGACAGTTCAGACTTAAGGTGACTTGCTATTTAGATGTTTGCCTTGCCGAAAGAGTTGAGTTTATAACTTTAAAGAGTACGATTCAGAATTTTATGTTGAATAGTATTTTTTGTACCGCAAAGAACATTTTGTGGTGCTTGAATTTCCACAGTCCCTAACCCAAGATAGAATAAAGAGATATCACAATAACAATTAAAAGGATACTGATGTTTTCCAGAAAGTATTTGCTTCGAGGATACGGAGAAAAAAATAAAATTGTGGCTCAAAAACGTGCAAATGGAAACTCATTGAGTTGCAAGAGGTAATCTATACATTTTTATGTTCATATATTGATATGCTCCTTAGACACATAGTATTACGAGAGTAGGTAGCACCCATAATTTCTGCAAACCAATAGATCAAGTGTACCATGGAAATGCAACTTGCCATAAACAAATGTTTGTTGTTTTCTAGTTTAACAGTTCAAATTTAGTTACTATACAGTTAGTTTTGAAATAAGTGTTGTGCATCAAAAATGAACATAAGGGGAGAACATTTTAGAGCCATGATTTACTATGACTTTGAAAGTTCCCTTTCTCTGAAAGAAATGACTTCGTGCTGATTTTGGTGGCCAGGCGCATATTTCTGGTGTAATGAATTTAAATTTGAACCAGTTTCAGTCATCCACAATTTTTGCGAAAACAAATTTCAGCAGTTACTGATACGAACGTAGACGCTGTGTGAAGAATGCTTCAGTAGGACAATCGAGTCACTTACAGAATTATTAAGAGCATCTTGGACATTGGCATGACTGCAATACACAAAATTTTAAAGTCTGTCTTGGGTGGATACCACACAGTTTAACAGACACACAGACACACAACAACAGCATGTGAAACAGTATAAGAAATATGATGAAGGTAGATCTAAAGCAGTTTACATAATAACTGGTGACGGAAGCTGGATATATGCATTTCAACCCGATTCTAAGCGGCAGTCAGCACAATGGATGTTTCCAACAAATCCTAATCCAGTTAAAGTGAAGCGACCTTGAAGAGTTGGTAAGAAAATAATTGCTCGTTTCTTTTCAAAATCAGGACCTATCACAACTGTCGTGCTTAAATATAAAAGTAGGGTTACTGCAGGATGGTACACAACTATATGCCTGCCAGACGTTATTCAAAAATCTCGGCTTATGGCGCCCAAGAGGTGAGATCGTTCTGTACTATGTAAATGCTTCTAGTCATACCGCACATCAAATAAAATAATTTTTAGAGACTTTCGAGTTAAAATTGCTAACTTATACCCCATTCAGTTCCGACCTAGCACCTTCCGATTACTTTCTAGTTCCTCCATTAAAGGATAAAATGCGTGGTGTGCGACTCCCGAAGATGCTGTGGAAAGCTTCAAAAACCTTGTTTCTCAAGTCACTCAAAAATTGTGGAATTTATGTTTTGAAAATTGGTTTTACCGAAAAGAAAATAATAAAAACAAATTTTGGTTACTGAACTTTGTTTTATTAGACTACAGAAATTTACGGGACTGCCCTCGTATAACGGCATCAAAGAACAAGCAAATAAATTATGCGAAAAGGTTATGCATGTACGTAAATTCCTGTCTTCATAGGTATACATAGGTATTGACGATGGTTGGTTGGGGGGCCTGGCCCTCCCCAGCCAAAAATCCTAGTTACGCCAATGACGATACAATGTGAATATTTTATTTTCATTTCTTGAAGTGTTTCATAGCAATATGGATTTTTAAATGGCACTTTTGTCTAAAACTGTGGGAACAAATATTGCAGTGAAATTGTTTTTCTTTTCCACACACTTGAATTAAGTGTACCCTCAGAGACTGTTTGTTCTTGTAGTACTTATTACATTGGTTGCAAATATATCTCCCCTTTTCCTCTGATTCGCAACCTAAAACAAATGTGCTATATTAATCCTATTATACGAATATACAAAATAACTACACATACTAAGTAATTTTACTACCTTTAAAAACAGATTCTAAATTGAAGATGAATACAAGCAGTTTTACTTGTTATTGTTTAGCGAAGATACGCTTGACATGTCATGTTACTCAGCTCGTGATAGGATGTAAAACGAATTGTTATTAATTAAAAAAACAAAAATACCATCAACCTAAATACGAACGTCTACTGTTGAAAATGAAATAAATCTACAACATTTAATTTTTACAGAAGAGATCAGCTCTATTACAATAGATATAAACTAAAACATCTAGCTCTTTATAAATATAGTAAACGTTAACACAAAACTGCTTTTATTTATTAAAACCCATCTTTCTACAGACCGAGTACAAAGTGTATCAATTTTCACAGGTCTTACTTTTTGCGCTATTATTAAAAGCGTAAAATCCAATAACATAATTATATTCCTAAATTTTTTTGATGTGCAACACTAGATTGGTTATTCCCTTCTTCGTTTAACAATTCAAATTTTTAAGTTTCGACATACTGGAAATCAGCAGCATATTACCCAGTTATATTTTGAATGCGGCTTGATCACATTGCCACTATTGGTATTTACGCCGCAATTCATTTAGACCGCACTAGTTGATTAACGAAATTGTTTACCAATGACTGTTTTGTAAGTGAACAATGAAATTTGATTATTCTTGAAATGATGAAATATCTTGTTGTACACGTTGCAATTGTGAAAACAAATATACCGTCATAAATTCAAGACAAATCTTTATGCTTTATTAAGTGTGCTAATAAGTTGTGTCGTTGCAGAGAAGTTTTGTACTTATATGTCTTGTTACATTGTGTACAAGCAAATGTTTCGCTGGTCGGTCGGCCTTGCTCTAGATGAGATGTTTTTCGTAGATTCCCAGTTGTAAAACCTGTAACAAGTAACTAACGGTTAAGAAACATACATACAACTTACTAACATGTGAATCGTATCAAACTTTTTGTCAGTTCTGTGGTAAGTACTAATACTGTCCACATTAATTTAGGTTTCGTAGTCTGTTAAAACGCTGCTTTCAGTGTGGTATGGCCGTTATCATATATTGTTACAAGTATATGATCGTGCCATATGACCGACGACATCCGCTAAAGAGAATTCGTAAGGAAGACGTGAATGAATTATTACGAAGCCTATATGGCGTGTAAGTGTATCGTGTGTGGTAATTCAACAACGAAATTCTTTGATACTACGTTATTAGAACTTCAAAATAATAACTTAGTGCCAAGGAAGTTGATGATCCTGCTAATGCTGGAGGGTTGCCACAAAAGCCATTGAAATACTTAAAAAAAGGCACGCTGATAATCTTTTTCCATAAAACTTAAATAAAATTATAGGATGGCTTATTATTTAAAATGTACTTTTCGATATCTGTTTAAGTTCAAGCTACACGGTTATCTCTGATGAAAGCTTTTGTAAGTTGCGGCATTTTTGCACAGTAAAACTTTAAATGCTTTTTAAGACTAAGCTTGTTGTTTTACATTCTTCCACAAATTGTACACGAAAACGTTTGTCGTAAAACAAACCGTAGTGTAAGTACAACCCTAAAGTAAAAACTCTTTATAAGTATAATTCAAACAAGAATATGAAAACTAAATAATCAATCGTCTTGATGTTGCATATATTTAGCTTTTTAAAAGTGTCTGATTTTGTGTACTGGTTGCCCGCGCCTCTTCGGCGGATTTGCCTACTTGAATCATAATTTAGGGACGTTTCGTTCCCACGCCATTGTCAGCGGATTCTACGCTTGCTGAGTTACTCCATTCGCACATGGCCCTGAACATCGCCGGTAAGAAAGGAAGTCTTCTTCGCGCTGTATTTAATTTCACTCGTCTTCTGTAGTGGATTATTTTCTCCTTATAGCAGTCAGCGAGAAGCCGTAAGGCAGTTTGCAAAGGTTTACCTTTCGTTGCATCTGCATACGGAGGTTCTCCGGGGGCATGGGCTTGACCCGTCCATATTCTTCAGGTGGCGGGCCGCTTCACACCTGTGGCAAGAACTCCTTAGAGTGCAGGAAGGGATTTGACTCCGAAACGCCTTTACAGGTTACAAGTTTCCCCTTTGTATGGTCATTTACTGGCGTCTAGTGTCCCATCGCTTCAAACTTCGTTCGGGCATATTGACGTTTGGATTTTCGCAGTGACCTTGGGAGTATACAGTTAGCTTTGCGAGCTTGGTACCTGGAAGCACACATAGCGTATCGCCTTGCAAACTATTGTCTGATTTTGATGTGTGCGATAACATTGTATCGCTGTATTGTGAACTTCTAAGAATGTATTAAGATGTAATTATGTATTAGACTTTATGCGTTTTTGTGAGGTGCCTCGTATTTTGTCGACCTGTAATTATATATATAAATTAATGACAATTATATGCTGTGATTTAGATGATTTTTGAGGCTTTCACAGCCATTGTCATAAAGTAACAAACGACTTCCGGGATTGGACCGTGTCATGATTGAAATCGAAGAACTCAACGTTTTGCCCACTTTTGTAAGGGACTTTATCAGGAGGAAAAAAGCATAAGAGCACGGTAACTCAACGTGTTAACCACGCCAGAGGCGAAACTCTTTGCAAAGAAGGGACAGAAGAGCACGGTAACTCAACGTGTGAACCACGTCAGAGGCGAAACTCGACTGACTATCGCGACGGCGCTTGCCTATAAATTCTCGCCTTTCTTCTTTCGATAGTAAGTCGAGTTTCGCCTCTGACGTGGTTTACACGTTGAGTTACCGTGCTCTTCTGTCCCTTCCTTGCAAAGAGTTTCGCCTCTGGCGTGATTAACACGTTGAGTTACCGTGCTCTTTTGCTTTTTTCCTCCTGATGAATCCCCTTACGAAAGTGGGCGAAACGTTGAGTTCTTCGATCTCAATCATGACACGGTCCAATCCCGTAAGTCGTTTGTTACTTATATGCTGTGATATACGCATGCTTGCGTTATTTATTTGTTATTGCTACCTGTAACTGAGTTCAGCTTCCCTTACAGAATATTTTGTGCTACTTAAGTTTATGTATTCTCTTTAAATGTCTGGATACACTTGTCGTTGCTTGGTAAAAATCCGTTGGCACCCTTTTATTCGAGTATTTTAAAGAACTGTACACGCCGTCTCCATTGAGCTAGGTTCGGCCGGAAATTGTATCCACGTAGTCACAAGTCTGTTTATTTTCTTGAGAGATTAGCCAACGGAAGATTTGTTATGATAACACTGTATAATTGTACATATTGAGAATATCAATATTAGACAACTTGGTAGAGAAATGTATTATTTGGAGAAGGAATAAAGATTTTACTTGAATATACTGAAATAAGATACCTACGTAAAAATAAAACCAATTCTAATCGAGAAGGAATGTTTATATATTTTACATTATATTCTCTGCACTCACAAAAGTAAATTCATTACATAAATTCTAAATGTTAACATATACATCTCTGCAATATTTCCTTATAATCAAACAGAATATCTGAGATTGGCGTTATGGTGTACACAAGTAACTTCTTAAACATTGCCACTTGCCGTAGAAAAGATACCAGAGCTTAAAAAGAAGAAAAACGAATGAATCAAACATGATAATTGAAACACTAGAACATTTTCTATAGCTACATCTTCTCCTTCATATGATGAACGAAGTAAAGATTTTTAAGATTGTTTTTTCTATTGGTTTTATAATCATATACATTCGCATGATGCAAATGACGGAGCTTTTCATCAAATATGAAATAAAAATTGCATCAAAACAAATGAAATACATAAGCAACAGGCCCACAGGAAAGAGTAATTGAGTTAATATCATCAGCAGAAAAATAATTTTATTCAACTGATAGTAGTTTTGATTTCACTATTGCGATTTTAAACAATGAAAGTCGCAAATAGCAGTAATCACTAGACGAATAAGACTAGCTTAGGCGGCATATGAAAAATGAAAAGGAGTATTCAATTCGGCATATCCACAATACATAAAAAAAAGTTTGAATGCGTAAATTCTCCCAATTTTTATTATACTTGTCTCTTACGGAAAAAACCTAACAACATATGGGTCATTATGGGACATATGCTAGGGACGTTTTTCCTACATTCAAGTTAGCACACGCGCTATTTGTAGAAGGTTTTCACCTTTGCCCAAGGGTGTCTCGAATGTGCAGAAATTTGTAGAATATTTTGCCCATTTCAGTTCAGATCAATGTACGCAAAGCAAATAGACATCGCTTTAAATGACAACCATAACGAAATGTTTGCGACTACGACACTCGAAAAAGTACAAAAATGTTGGTTGAATTTTTATTTTCATTTTGTATTTGATGCTTCTGAGAGGAACAACTAAAAAATTTCCTAAAAATCTACAAATTTGTTACCGGTTTGTTTAACAAACTATTGGTAGGGGTTATAGAAGACGCTAAATGTTAGCAAGGGATATGCTTTTTCGAAAGCTATCTCTTATGAGAATTTGAAATCGAATTCTAAGTAATTTCATACGGCGCCATTTTGAACCTCTCAATTCATTTTAGAATTCTGTAGTTTCTAAGCAATTAACTTTTCTGCATTTTTTCTAGAATTTTACTAGCACATAATATTTCATTAAACTCCATCTACGATTTCTAAGAATTTGGAGAAGCACAATAGCACCCACCGATTCAGAAAACTTAATATTAATCATTACATAAACAGTAAGACTGATTTCCATTTTATATAAGAAAAAAAACATGTATTTGCTTGTACACTAAATTACATACCAATACAATTACTACTACATGCACTTAACTTTTTTCTAAAGTGAATAATATAAGTATTGTAACCACGCCCAAATAACACCAAATTTTGACCAACACAAAGCAATATTCCTTGTTTCCCAATTTAGAATTTATCTATTTGGGTGTGCTTTATAAGTAAATGTGTTTTCAAATCAGCTTTTCTCTTTGATCGATACGGACACTTCTCGCACTGAAATTCTCGTTTTTTTCCGCAGTCTAGTCTTGCATGAGCTCGCAGCGTGCTCAAGTTTTTGTACCGCTTATTGCAATGTTCACAGACCAATTTTTGTTCTTCTATGCCGTTGATGGAGCAGGTTTGCTTGAGATGAATATCTAAAGTCAGAACCACAGTTTTAATAGTAATAATTTCTGGCTGGAACACTTATACGTAACAGAAATATTAAGTGAAACGTACTAAACACAATCTTTCTAATATTATTATTTTATATTTTTTTCTTTCTGTTGTTTAAAACTAAAAAACTTAAAACGCACAATACTGCTACTAGTTCGCTAACATTAAGTAATGTTTGCATGCTCTAGAAAACTTTGCTTGCAATATCATATATTTTAGCAGTTGAAAGTTCAAATCGTTGTGCCACATTTGGCTCTAACTGCTCCTTTGATGATAGTAGTATCTCTCTAAACGGCGTCCCATTATGTCATTCTGTATACGTTTTCTGTAAAGGTTTCGGTGTTTTACTTGTTCCCGGCCATAAAGTATTAAGTGCCAAAACATTTTCGACAAGCAGATTAATCAAAATGTATCAGACTCTAAAACTCGAAATTTCACTTTCACTTGCTACCACGACAGCCGACTGTATTTTAGTAATTTTACAGGACCATATAGTGTTGGAATGATAGACATCGGCTGGTAGCGGGTAGACATCCTCTACGATCCCGATGGAGAATAGGTCTACTTCAGGGAAGCGACCCTACCCACGCGAGCCTCGATTCTCTTTCACCTCCTAGCACCGGGAGAGAGCCGTGCCCCAACCTATTTTATCCTTCTTAAATTCTATATCCAGAGGGAAGATAGATCTCTCAGTTACGGATTAACAGTCTATCTAGGGGAAGAGCACCCAAAATGAAAGCTCCTGGCCCTCCAGGTTGGGGGTTGGGGCGATGGGTTAGCTACTCATGACCCGGAAAACTACTATTTTGCTAAAAAGCCTAGACATGACCTCGGAATTTTGGATGGATTAAACGGAAAAAGACAAAATGCGCGAAAAAGGATAATGAATTATGGAACTTGGAATGTCCAAGGTATCCGTGGAAAAATAGAAGAAATAGTCTCAGAAATTGAAAAGATAGAAATGGACGTGGTCGCATTAACAAAAACCAAAAAGAAGGGAAATGGAACTGAAATGGTAGGAAACTATGTACATCTGTTCAGCGGAGTAGGAAAAGATCAACGTGCCAAAAGAGGAGTCTCTATATTATTAAAAAAGAAATTTAAAAGGAAAATTTCAGATTGGGAACCAATTAATGAAAACATTATAAAAGTAAACATACAACAATTAGGAAGGAAGATAACTGTACTCGGTGTCTATGCACCCTCAAATGATGAACCTGTGGCGATTAAAGATACATTCTTTGAAAAATTAAACTGTTTTATAGCCGAAATTGGAATAACTAGGGAAATCATAATATTAGGAGACCTAAACAGCCGTATAGGAACTAAAATAAATGATGCTCTAATAGGGCCATATGAACCAAACATAAATGACAACGGCGAACGTTTGATAGACGTATGTGAATATAATGAAATGAAAATTACAAATTGGTTCTACAAACATAAAGATATTCACAAATACACATGGGAACAACATACTAGACAATTAAGATCAATCATAGATTATGTTATAGTGAGACAAAACATGAAATTTCAAATACAAGACGTCAAAGTACAGAGAGGTGTAACCTGCGGGTCCGACCATTACCTAGTAAGAGCCAAGATATTTATACCACGGTGGTGAAATACAAAACAAAATGTTGAAATTAAAAATCAAGAAGATGGTGAACGCGTGGAGTACCCTAGATATAATCTCGATAGTCTAGTACAAGAAAGTACTAAATACTTATACCAGCAGAGACTAGACTAAATCTTAGATAATTCCATTAACCAGTTTTTTACACAGAAATATGAGAATATAATGAAAAGCATTCACCAAGCAGCAAATGAAGCACTAGGGAAGAAATACACTAAAAACAGTAATAAAATTTGGTGGACAGAAGGCATTGAACACTTGGTAAAACGTAAGAAACAGTTATACATGAAATGGCTAAATACTAAAAGACAAGAAGATAGAGAAGAATATGAAGATATATAAAGATTAACTAGAAGAACAGTAAATTTAGAAAAAAACAGAATATGGGATAAGAAATGTCAAGAAATAGATTACTTACATTGGTGACAGGCAATGTACAGAAGCATGGAAGTTTATAAGGAACGTTAGAAACATCGGAAAGGAAAAGGTGTATATACCTATAATTTCAGAAAAACAATGAGTAAAACACTATCAAGAGCTTTTAACAGAAACAAGACCGAATTACTTAGATAATACTGACGCCATACAATCAGTAAGGATTCAAGGGGAAATAATAGAAGTAGAAGAAAACACGGTTGTTAAAGCCATAGTGAAATTAAACAATGGGAAGTCCTGCGGACCTGAAGGAGTTTATGCAGAATTGCTAAAATGTGGAACTAAGAAGCTATTTATGATGCTGACAGATGTATTCAACCAATGTATTAATGGACAAGAGATCCCAATCGAATGGAAAGTGGCATATATTTCTTCTATTCATAAGAAGGGTAGCAAACAAGATTGCCACAATTATAGGGGAATTTCTGTGACAAGCACTATAAGTCGTTTATACGGACGAATATTGAAAGATTTTATAGAAAAAGATTATGGCGATGAAGAACAGAGCGGATTTAGAGCCGGCAGATCGTGTACCGACAATGTTTTCTGTATGAAACAGATAATAGAGAAAAATGCTGCTACAAACCAAGAAACTCACTTGCTGTTTGTGGATCTAACTAAGGCATACGACAATATACCCACAACTAAATTATGGGAAATACTACAAGAATCGCAAATAAACCATACACTTATTGTAGCTCTACAGAAACTAGATGAAAACGCAATATCAAGAGTAAAAATAGGAAAACAACTCTCAAAACCATTCCCCGTCACCAAGGGATTGCGACAGGGCTGCTGCATCTCTCCCACCCTATTCAAGATCTATATAAAAAAAGCATTAGAGCAATGGAAAAGAAAATGCTCAGGAATGGGGATACAACTAGAAGATACAACAGTATATACATTACAATTCGCCGACGATCAAGATGTATTAGCTGGAGATAAAGATAACTTAGAGTACATGGCGCGCAAGTTAAAAGAGACATATGAAGAATGGGGTCTTGCAATGAATTTACAAAAAACAAAATACTTATGTGTTGGAGCAGATTTCGGTAATTTGAAATTAGAGGGATCAGACGAAATAGAGGTATGTGACGAATATAAGTACCTAGGAACAATATTTGATAAAACTGGGACAGATGAAAAAGATATCAGATCAAGAATAACACTAGGGCAAAAGGCAATAGCTTGTTTAAATGGAATTTTATGGAGTAAACAAATAACGAGAAGAAGAAAGTACAACATATACGATACAATGATAAAAAGCAGTTTACTCTATGGATCCGAAACATGGCGAATTACTGAAAGAAATCGACAGAGATTAGAGGCAACAGAAATGAATGCTCTAAGAAGATCCGCTGGGGTTTCCCGAAGAGAAAGAATTCGAAATGAAGAAATACGAGATCAGATGGGAGTACAAGGCACGATCATGAAAGACGTAGAACGTCGTCAGCTAATATGGTATGGCCATGTTCAACGAATGGCCGAAGGGAGGCTACCCAAGGAAGCTATGCAATGGATACCACGAAAACGCCGAAAAAGGGGACGTCCAAGGAAAAACTGGAACGAAGGAATTAGAAAAGCGATGAGTGACCGGAACCTCAATGATAGACAATGGGAAAATCGCAGAGATTGGAATCTAGGCATCGGACAACGTCGATGAACGTTTTAAACCGATACACATACATACATATGATAGACATCGACGAAATGTTTTTACAGGGTTCAATAACGCATATCTTACATAATAATAGTTGTACGTTACATGTTTAGACAAAAATACGCAAAGATAAGGTGTTGTATATGTCTAAAATGAGTGAGACAGATATTTTTAATCCCCGCTTTTGTGAGATTAGTAAGTTAGCGACTACTATTTCATGGATCACACTAATTTTATGGCAACATGTGATACTAAATTACGATCTTCTAATCACTTTACCTTAATCAGCGCAAATATCTTTAGTTCTTATGAGATCGATATTTTAACTTTCTTTACGAAATAACCAAGCTTAACATTTGAAAAATTACTAACGTTTTCACTCCGAAATTTCTGCAAATCTGTCGTATAAGCGAGAGGCACAAAAACAGGTAATACACGCTATTAATGACGTAACTTTAGAAAAACAACCAAATAGGTTTTCAATAAATAATATATTTAACTGATATGTATTCGCTGACCACCACCGAACAAAAACATTATAAAGATGAGGTTTGCATGATCAGTTAAAATGGCTTCTTATTACGGTATAAAAGACAAAAAAGAGTAGGGCGTTGAGAGATCAGTGATAATAAGCCTCCGGTCGGCTCACAGCTAGCTCAGCATTAGGATTGCATTCGCCTTATCTCAACAGTACAGCTTTACTGAAAGCGTCTCTAGAGTTGTTGATTCACCTTTTTAATTTGGACGCCAGTGCAGATAGACAAGCGAGATGTGTGAGGCCAACAGAATCTCCAGTGCTGATGTAATGCTCTCGGTGAATACTTTCTTGCGTTAGGTACTGAATATACACTTTTAACAATTATCTAAGTCAAACTGCTTAAAGAGCAGTCTCTTGCTTTGTTTAACCACTTAAGTGGCTTTATAAAAAATTCAAACTTTGATTAATCAAACTCAAAATATAAATTAATAAGGCTCCATTTATATTATGACCAAATAAATGAAAATATGCACCTACAAGAAGCCAATGTATCCAAATTATTAAGCAATAACAATAATCAACTGGTCAACAGCACATCGTTTTTGTATCATATTAAAACTGAAATAATACGTGGGAGCCCCTGATATTTCAGAACGGAGTTCGGGCACTACAGCTAACCTCGACTGTATGCAATTTTATAGTTCGGTCATATATGAATATAAATATACATAAAATAAGTACAAAATTACGTATGCAAGAGTATGCTTGCATAAAAACAGAAAGAAATTTAAAAAATGACGCACGACGCGAAGAAACGTTTCTAAAGCTTTAAATCATTTTATACCGGTTAAGCGGTCTGCACCCGCTTCATGCAACACTGAACAAGACTTTCCGTTCACACCCCGCATAGTACTTTAAAAAATCAGTTGCACTGGAACGCAAAACGTGTTTACAAATACCTGCCTAGAGCGGTGTTATATTTCGGGGCCAATTTAATGATGACCAGCTTGGCTTGTTTGCAATGTGCGGTAGCCGTGTTCCTTCGAACAATGGAGTCCCAGGCAATGTGCAATGTTGTAGAAGTTTTGAAATGTGCAAGTCGAAGTCCGGTTAACTTTCGCCCAAGGAAGGTGTGCGAGCTCAACGACTTAGTTTTGCTTGTGATTAGCACAGGAACGGCAATGCAACTCAATAACTCAATACAACCAAAGACATGCTTTAACTTGCCCAGGGGCTCCCAAATGCAGCCCAAAAAAAATTAAAGGAATTACGCACAAGTCCGTGGAACTAAATGCATTGCATAACTAGAATATTTCAAATCCGACACTATTAACCAAAAATAGTTTTCTCGTTAAAGCGTTAGAAAATTAGTGGCACTGCATAATTCTAAGGTCTCGGGGAGACACTTCGGAGCATGTCTTACTTCTTAAAGATCTGTAGCACAAATGTTTTTTTCGGGGTGCGAGAACGCCTCCGTTTAGTGCCCAACATGGAGCTACTGCCATCAAGGTCAAGAAAAGAAATATTCTATTCTTCAGCATTAAGATGCGCAATTCCGGCAATTATCTACGGGAAACTCCTCCATCCGCTATTTGTGGCGATCTCTACCGGTTGAGACCCAAGAGAGCAGGGGAAATCTGCTAAGACCCTCTCATTAAATCAGGGTTTCAGGACAGTACAGATAATTACCGATGGTTCCAAAAGGTGACGCTAACCGTCCTAATCATGAATCTTTAAGCGGATTTAGCCCTCTGCTTATGCTAAGCCTTTTTTATCGAGTTTTAGCGAGCTGCAACCTTATAAAATATCTTCCATCCGAGTTTTAATTGTATTCACTATACACTTTGGGCTGAAGGCATTGCTTATCGTAAAAGTGTTCAAGGGTAGATATAGATAGCTCACATAGTGCTGGTGCAGGATATATGTTTTTCTTTACGCAGAACGCTATCAAGACGTTTTAGAGATGTATAATAAATAAAGCACATTTTACACTATCAACTTTTTAATTTAATGTCAAAAAAGAAATAATTTCAAGATAAACAATACAAACATAAACTCATGAACTCCTTAATATTATCGGTAGCAAAGCTCGCACTTAAGTGAGAGCGAGCGTCTAACCCTCTAAATCTTGGAAGAGTTGCGCACTAGATAGCAAAAATAGCGCGAAATTTAAAACTTGAAAATGAGTACTAAACGATAATTACTGATTAACATTCTAGAACTCAAACGCACCAAGAGACAACTCTGGGCTATCATAATTGTAAAACTCACTTTGAATAAAAACATATCTAAATTAAATATACCGATGAATATTTGTTTACGCTAGCTATCTAAAATAAGCAGCAAATGAGCGAATTTTCTTCAACCACGCACATACACATTAAACCGGAGGTAAAGCGAGTCATTACATTTTCATACAGTATAATTAAGCATTTGGAAATACGCATTCACTTTTCAACGAAAACACGTACAGACGCTTACAAATTCTGTATCGCTTACATTTTCTTTAACCGAATAGAAATAAATATTATTAAAATTCCCATACAAAATATACCAAATACAAAGACAGTGAGTGCTTTATTTGAACTGAAATAGCGACATAGCATAATTATTGGCCTCAGTCTTTCGAAATTAAAAATACAGAAAAATCATACTATAATTACTTTGGATATCTTGATGAATTTTATAGTAGATTTTTAATAAAAAGGTTGATTAATTAAGTATGTTTTTTGTTAATAAATAAAAATCATGTTGTCGTTAACATACCTTAATATTTAACAAATTTTTATTTATTGAGGCGTTTCGCTAGTTTTTCTAGCTTCATCAGTTATATGGGTGTCCCAAAAAGAATGGAACACCAATTAGGCATAGATTCCTTACGTCATAATAAATTGATTTAACCTAATATACCTTAGTACAAAGTCCATTCAGTCAGAAATTATAGGGCCTTGCAGTTCAATTTTTAATTTTTTTTTTGTTAATTTCCACAAATGTACAGATATAGATTTGAATTTTGGTACACATACTTACTATTATGTACTGCACTAATAGCAAAGATTTCATAAACTAGACTTGACTGTAAGAGGCACTTTACCTATCTTTCGAAACTTTTTTAGCTCTAACTTTTATCTGTAACATTTTCTAAAATTTTAGGTTATTATCTGAAAGAGAATTAAAATACACAAAAATAATTTACTCTTAGTTCATAAGCGTAAGAGCAACCGTCTACCTCAAAATGCCTATCAAAGGTTTTTGGTTGTCATTGAGAAGTGCAATTATCAAGTAGCCATGACTACATAAACAATGGGTATTGATTGTAATCTAGTAAACAACAACAAGAAATCAATTAATGACGTTGGTGACATCAGTTTTTTGTCTTTTGTGCTTACGAAAATGCTGCGACATAACGAACCTTTCAGCATTGGAGAATTCGTTATGTAGCGGCATTTTCTTAAACATAAAAAGAACAAATTCTTATGTCACTAATGTCATCAGTTGATTTATCATTGTTTTTTACTAGATGACCATTGTTTTTGTGATCATGGCTACTTGATAATTGCACGTCTTAATGACAACAAAAAACCTTTGATGGGCATTTTAAGGTAAACGGTTGCTTTTATGCTTTAGAACTAAAAATACATAATTTTTGTACATTTTAATTCTCTTTCAGATGATAACCTAAAATTTTATAAAATGTTACGGATAAAAGTTAGAACTACAAAATTTTGAAAGATAGGTAAAGTGCCTCTTACAGTCAAGTCTAGTTTATGAAAAAAAAATTAGTGCAGTATGTAATTGTAAGTATGTAAAACCAAAATTCAAATCGATATCTCTACATTTGTAGAAATTAACAAAATAAATAAACTGCTCAATTACAGATCTAAAGAGTAGCTTCAGAACGTGACCACCGAAGTTCTGAAGATGGCGCCAAGTGGAATTATGGTGCACCCAGAATGTGTAGTTCAAAACGTGACCACCGAAGTTCTGTAGATGGCGCCAAGTGAACGAGCCGCCACCGTGCTAAAATGCTTGGAAATTTTGTTTGCAAAGTGGAAAATCGCCACCTTTCGCCAAAACCAAATAGCGCATGAAGGTGCTCGGGACTTTAGCAACAACTTTGCCCCCTTTCACAATTTCCATATCTGTAGCCGTTCGAAAGTTACAGGCGATCCAGACAGACAGACAGACGGACGGACGGACAAAGCGTTCGCATAAGTACGCTGAAGCTACTAATAATAAAAAATTGAACTTCAAGGCCCTAGAACTTCTTATTGAAGGGACTTTAATCTATTTATTATAACGTAAGGAATCTATGACTAATCGGTGTCCCATTCTTTTTGGGACACCCAGTATAAAACATTATTAAAATAGCAATTTACATGTCTGAAAAAGATAAAAATATGTTAGCGAAACACGTGATTTTTTACTGGATGTTTTTGGGAAAATTTCTAAATGTGGGTGCCAATCAGAATTTCCATATTTTAATAAATTTTCGTAAGTAGCCGGAAACCGTTTTAATCGAGTACAGATATCAACAAATAACAGATAATTTTAATAAGTATGTCTGTACTCTTAATGTACTTTTAATGAGAATGTAATTTACAATTAACTGAGAGTGGTTATATTGATAGATAAATTAAATTATAAAATACATGTTGAATAGAAACTCTGTTGCTAATTACTGCTGAAAATGTTTTAGTACTTCATGCAGTTTAAGGCCATCTTTTCGTGTAAATCCTCGTTTACAAAACTTGCATATAAATTTGGGCTCGCTTCCACATTCGTACTTGACATGTCGTGTTAGATGTCCCTTTTGTTTGTAGGATGAGCCGCATTGCTTACATACAAATCGTCCATTTTCGTCCACCGAATATACATGATCACGCATACCTGAAAATTGGGTATTAATACAATGCTTTAATAAACAGTGGTTTTGAAAAATCAGATTTTTGTAAATACTACTAATAATTACTAAACTACCTTACGTGTTAATAGTAACATACGTCGCAAAAGTGTTGAGAGAAAAAATACGGATCTAGGAAAGTTTACCGACGGGAAGTTGACCGAAATTATGAAATCCTATATACAGTGTGTCCCAGGATTGATGTTACAAGAGGTGCGATAGACTAAAAATCTTTGAATTTTATTTTAAGATTGTGGTTTTGAAAAACAAGTTGGCCTTGATAGTGAAGCGAAAACGATTTTATTTTCAGGTAAACTACCCTTGTTGTTCATGATACGGCAGAATTTTACCAAGAAAAGTTGTTCAGGATGAGAAATTATGGCCTTACACAACATTTCAGGAAGTTCCACCTAAAATTAAAAATTTATTAGTCCATCTTACCTCTTGTAACATCAATCCTGACACACACTGTATACATAGAGCGTGACACCAATTCTACAATTACAACTAATTCAAGTTTTTTTAAAATTTTAGATGATAATACCCTTAAAAGAAGGAAATGTATTCTTTGCGTTATTTTTACGAGACTACATACATGGTGTCTCAAAAAGAATGGGGCACCGATTCGTCATAGATTCTTTACGTTATAATAAATCGATTAAATCTAATATACCTTAGTACAAAGTTCGTTCAGTAAGAAGTTATAGGGCCTTGAAGTTAAATTTTTTATTTTTTATTTTTTTGTTAATTTCCACAAATGTAGAGAATTTTGTATACATACTTACTATTATGTACTGCACTAATAGGAAAAAACTATACTCGACTGTAAGGGTCACTTATCTTTCAAAACTTTTTTTAGCTCTAACTTCGAGGTCCCGGGTGGTGTAGCTTGAACAAGAGTCCACGTTCGATCAGCAGAGTTAAGCAACGCTCTCTCTGGTCAGAACTTGGATAGGAGTTCCAAGGCTGCTTCTCTCGGCGCCTCGTGATACGGCTGCCACGTAAATAGTTGGTCCCGGATGTCATAATAACATCATGACAGTCGTTAGTGGGCTGGAAATCACCCATAAAATGTACAGCGACGACTATAATTGGTTTAACGGCTTTTGGCTGAGTACCAAGATAAATAGATAAACCTGTTTTTAAAATTTTAGGTTATTATTTGAAAGATAATTAAAATACACAAATATAATGTACTCTTAGTTCATAAGCGTAAGAGCTGGTTTACCCTAAAATGCGCATCAAATGATTTGGGTTGTCATTAAGACGTGCAATTATCAAGTAGCCATGATCACAAAAACAATGAGTAATGATTGTAATCTAGTAAACAACAACAAGAAATCAATTAATGACATTGGTGACATCAGTTTTTTACTTTCTCGCATACGGTAGTATAGAGAAAGTATTGTAATCGTCAAAAAAATCGACTTCGAGATTTTGACGAATCTTGACGTTTTAGACCTCCTAGAGTCCGAAAAAAACATTTTTCGAATTATGTCTGTGTGTGTGTGTATGTGTGTGCGTGTGTGTGTGTGTGTGTGAACACGATAACTTAAAAACGAAATAAGCTAGACCCTTAAAATTATGTACAGTTACGGACACCTCAAAGTGCACGGTTTTTTGTTACTATGGTTATTTTTGCGATTTTTTGGCTTATTAAATGGGGGTTTCTCCAGTGGCGTTGCTTGTGGTTATAAGAATAGGTATTACTTTTTTAATGTTTGTATTTTAGCAAAGTTTCACAAGTAAACAAACTATATAATAATATGTATTTAATAAATATGTATCAGTATTCAATTGCTACTACGCTTTGCAGTTTGTTTCGCATAGAGTTGACCAATGTTTCCATATTGTATCCTTCTCTCAGTTCCTTCCAAGCATTTCTTATTCTTTCCCATAATTCATCGGTTTTGTTTGGTGCAAAATCCCTGGTATAAATTTTTGTAGTTAAATAGCCGCAAACATTTTCGATGGGATTCAACCCCGGACTTCTTGCAGACCATAGTAATAAATTGATATTATTCTCATCAAACCATCAATGAACAACCCCTGCTGTCTGCACAGGACAGTTATCCTGTAAAACAATGTTATCAATTACGTTAACATAGACAAAATTAATTAATTAGGTTATATCTTGCCTGTTGAAAAGTAAATTGATTAGGAAAGACCACTCTTACAGATGGCAGCATCACATTTTGCAAAATGTTGCGATAATTTTCAGCATTCAGTCGACCATTAATTCTATAGCATGCCCCAGATCCGTGAGCATTGATCCATCGCCATACGTTTACAGAGAATCGTCTACTACTCCTTAAGGGTTGAACATAATATTGCTCCTCAAATCTTGAATTTTGTGGTCTACACACCCTTAATCGTCAATTGGTAAATGATTGAAATACCTCCTTTTCACCTGAGAAAACAGTCGTGTTCTAAAAGTCGTCGATCTCATTCAAATAGTCAGTTGCAAATTGTACTCTTCATTTTTTGTTCTCTGGTGTTAAAAAAACTTTTCTTGCAGAAGTCTCTGCTGCCAACGATTTTTAATTTTGAAAGTGCAGCTCTTGCTCACATGCAAATCTGTTGCTACTCGACTTAGTGATCAGTTCTCTTCCAGTTTTGTAATAGCTCACATTTTCTCTGCTTCTGAAAAATGTCTGGGAATTTTCCGAGTTTTCAGTTCTATGACAGTTGATGCCAAACGTAAACGTCAAAACTCGACTTCTATGATTAGAATATCGTATTACAAGCTAAAAATCTGCCGTGCACTTTGAGTTGGCCGCAACTGTAGAGTCTACACATTACCTTTTTGCTGTGACGTAATAATTTTCTGTCTTTATTTAACTACAAGGAACTGGACGAAACAAAAAATTTTCAATTTTTTGTCAGGTCGGCGTTAAATATACCTTATTGTTTGCTGTCAATGTGACATTTGTCCAAAATAATTAAAAGTGCCGCGCTATAACGAGCAATCCCAAATTCTTATTTCAAACGTCAGAGACTTCTTTGAAGAGGAGAAACGTAGAACAGAAATGTTCCAAGAACGTCTTGGAGCGAGTAATGTGTTACTTAGAGCATTCCTGGCATTAAAAGTGAGTGAAAGGACTATTTCCAATATTAAGAAAAAGGGGATTCAAACTGATAAAACGTATTTTGAAAATATTTCACAAAAATAAGTACAAGAGAAACCATGAAAAACTCAATTCTAGAAACGATATATAGAATCTATGAAAAGAAAGAATATGTTACAATGACCACACTGCATCAACAGTAAAGAATGAAATTGATTTGCCTTACTGCATAAATTCTCTTAGAACATGGTGTAGAAGCATCGGTTTTAGATGGAGAAGGGAAAGTAACAGGAGTTATTTAATAGAGTTACCTAACATACAATTAAAACGTTTAAAATTTCTCAGAAAATTTACAAAAAATCAAGAATCTGAGCATCCATTACAACCCATTTTTCTTGACGAAACATGGATTTTTAGCTAGGGTTCGTTTAGAAACAGCTGGCAAGATGGAACTTTAGCTGCATGCTTTTCCAAAAGTGGCGAAGGGTGCAGATATATTATCTTGCATGCTGGAGGTATGGATGGTTTTGTCGAAAACGCTTCGATGGTTTTTAAAAGTGTGTTAAAAACTGGGGATTATCATTCAAATATGAACAGGCAAAATTTTGAGAAATGGTTTCGAACACAACTAATTCCAAATTTAAAACAAAAGTTTTTGATTATAATGGATAACGCAAGTTACCACTGTGGACAATTGGAAGAAATGCCAAACAAATCTTGGACTAAACTGAGATTGATTGATTGGTTAAAAACTAATAACATTGATTATCCTAAACATGCAATGCAAGACGAACTTTGGTCTATTGTTTCATGTAAGAAACCAAACACTGAAACCTATTATTTGGATGAATACGTAAAGCCATACGAACATACAATTTTGAGAATTCCGCCGTACCATTACCATTACAATGTTATAGAAATGGTTTGGTCGGAATGCAAGCTCAAATACGATCATTTAATAACTTTAACAAACTCGAAACCAGAAAAAATTCTTCGCATTTGGAATCAAGTACTGGCTGATGTTACTATTGACCACTGGAAGAACTACGTCAATCACGTTGAAAAAATAATGAAAGAAGCATGGGATACCATGAAAGTTTGCGACGCTTCTAATATTGATCCTATGATTATCAATATCAATGAAGACGATTCATCAGACGAAGCAGAGTTTGACTCTTCCAGTGACTTAAGTAACTAGTTCTCGCCCCCGTTTCTTTATTTTTACATTCTTGGTTGGTATCTTTATTTATAAATAATCCTGTATAATGGTTAATTCTTTAAAATAAAAGTTGGAATTTAACAATTTTATTTAAACAATTCGACCAAACAGTGACAGATTTGAAACGTTTGAACGTATAATCCATTTACTTGACTTCCGCGCTGAGAGTCTCATTTTTTTTTAAATTCTTGACTGTACTTCTAAAATAACGTGGTTTGCAGACTGAAATGTAATTAAATTACTAAAATGTTAAAGAAGGAAAGTAACGTTATCGTTTAAATATTTGTTTAAATCAAAACAGTTGGTCAATTAAAGACAATCCAGTAAGCTCCATTGTAAGTTCTGTGCACCTGAACTTCAATATATTCCATTACAAGAAACCTTTCTAAATAAATTGACACTAATTAATTTGAAATCTGAAATGTTTGACAGCTAAGAGCTGGCAAGTTACACTAACACGATAAACTAAGTTTTAGGTACTTAGTAAGAAATAGCAATGGTGCCAACTTACCGCCGCTTTGACAATGTGGATGACATACATATATGTCAAATTCTGATGTCAACTATCTATGATCTAAATACGATTTTTTTAAATTTTACTCTAATACATGACGTACGTTTTTAACGCTCTGTTTTGTTATTTCTGACGTCACGGCAAATGGGTAATGTGTAGACCTTACATAGTCATTATTCAAAATTTGTAGATTCCTGTCAAATTTTGAGCGAAATCGGTTAACCGGAAGTGGCACTTTACCTAAACAGGTAGCGGTACCTATTCAAGTAAAGTACCAGTTTGCTTCGAGATATTTCAACAAAATTTTGTACATACATTTCTTATGTAGAAAAACTAGCAGTTATTACATTTCAGCATGATCGGTTAATCGGAAGTGGCATTTTACCTAAACAGGTAGCGGTATCCATTCAAGTAAAGTACCAGTTTGCTTCAAGGTATTTGCACGAAATTTTGCACATACATTTATTATTGAGAAAAACTCCCAGATATAAAATTTCAGTATGATAGGTTAACCTAAAGCGGCACTTTACCTAAACAGGTAGTGGTTACCTGAAAATTTAATTTTATCGCTGTATGTATATACATTGCAATAAACTTTTCAAATTTGCTAGAAAACAAGGCGAATGCGAGAAAGTCTAGGGGAGCACACTCCCGATTTTTGTCTTTTGTGCTTACGAAAATGCTACGACATAACGAACCTTTCAGCATTGAAGAATTCGTTATGTAGCGGCATTTTCTTAAACATAAAAGAACAAATTCTAATGTCATTAATTGATTTACCATTGTTTTTTACTTCCCTCGTCTGAAAGACGAAGGAAGTATTGTAGAGTCTACACATTACCTTTTTGCTGTGACTCCAGAAATAACAAAGCATAGCGTTTAAAACGTATGTCTTACATTACAGTGAAATTTAAAAAGATCATTTCGATCACAGGTAGTAGAATTCAGAAAGAATTTGACATATACTTAAGCTTTAATGTAAGGGATGCTTTGAACAGCACATTGTTCAAACCAAGACATTCTTGACCTATGTAATCCGATGATTCTCCTCTTCGAAGAAGTCCCTAACGTTTAAAATAAGATTTTAGCCTTGCTCGCTTGCTCGTTATTGCCCATTATATTACTGTCATATTGGACAAATGTCACATTGACAGTATTATGAAATAAGACATAGTTAAAGAGAACCTGACTAAGAACTGCAGCTTTTTTGTTTCGTCCAGTTCCTTATTGTTAAATAGAGAAAGAAAATTGTTACGTCACAGAAAAAGGGTAACGTGTAGACCTTAATCACGAAAAAATCACCTTCAAGATTTTTTCCGATCTTCACGTTTCAAGGTCACTAGATGACGAAAAAAGGTTTTCTCAATTCCGTCTGTCTGTCTGCCTGTCTGTCCGCCCGTCTGTCTGTCTGTCTGTCTGTCTGTCTGTCTGTCTATCCGTCCGTCTGTCTGTCTACCTGTTGCCAGTACAGCTCAAAAAGAATTTGTCGGAAGAAGACGATACTTTGCATACATGTTATATATCTACCTCGCATGAAACCGGTACAATTTCATACAAATATATACAGGGTGAGCACCGTAAAAAAATAACATTGACATTATCACAGTTCAAGAAAGTCATACAAAAAACGAAGTAGAATTAAAATTACGAGGCACCTTACAAGGATATTACCTGGTTGGAGCTACATACCACCAGCACTATGGTGTCAGCACATATGCCCGCAACAATATAGATGTACAGCTTGAATCCACATGCGATAGCAATAAAATACATTTTGTGACCGTAAAGGTTAACAATACAAAAATAATAAATGTTTACAAACCCCCTGCCACCATATGGCCTTACAACACCTTGCCAGCATTAGAACATCCTGTCATATATCTAGGTAACTTTAATAGTCACCATACCTTCTGGGGTTACTGCGAATGCGATGCAAATGGATTCAATCTAGCCGAGTGGGCTGAGGTTTCCGGACTGCACCTAGTTTTCAACCCCAAAGATAAGCTTACTTTCAAATTAGGCAGATGGAGCAGTGAAACAAACCCTGACCTATGTTTTGTCAGTGCGGATGAGAACGGAGTCCCACTACCTATAACTCGACATGTCTTAACTGGCTTTCCACGTCCACAACATCGACCGGTAATTCTAGAAGTAGGTCTTCAAATCCCGATAATCCAATCCACCCCTCTACCAAGTTGGAATTTTACAAAAGCAAATTTGGACAACTTCACATCTGATTTTGATAAAAATATCCCATGGATTCCGCCATTGGTATGCAATTATTTGTGAAATTAACGGTATCAACGGCCAAAAAGCACATACCTAGCGGTTACAGAAAAGATTATATTCCCGGCTGGGATGCAAACTGTGAGGCCTTGTACAACGACTTCGTGAAGAATGGCCGCACTGATGTCACAGATAACCTCATTCACAGCCTTGATGGAGCCAGAAGGGAGAAATGGAATGAGACAGTCTCTAACATGGACTTTAAGCGGCCAAGCAGAAAGGCTTGGAGTCTCCTGAAGAAACTTGGAGGTAGCTCTCATAAACCTCAGTCAGCATAACGGTGACAGCTGATCAAGTAGCCAATCGCATTGTGGAGGCGTCTAGAGCCAAATCAAATAAAGCCTTTTCTAAACAAGTAAGAAAAAATATGGCAGGCCTGAGACGTCACTGTGGTGTCATGCCAAGCTTTTCCAATTCATTCAGCCCCAGTGAACTAACAGCAGCTCTCCAAGGTATGAAAAGCGGAAAGGCACCTGGTTTTGACGGTATCCATCTGTAATTTCTCACACATTGTGGCCCAAATGCCAGGAGATGGCTGAGAGAGTTTTTCACAGCTATCCCCAACACGGGAGCCCTCCCACCAGAATTTAAAAAATCTAAAATTATTGCGTTACTAAATCCAGACAAACCACCCACGGCTCCAGAAAACTATAGACCCATAGCACTACCGAGTATCAGCCTCAAACTGTTAGAGAGACTAATATATAACAGAATAAGTCCAAGTATTTTCAAACGTATCCCTCAAGAACAAGCTGGGTTTAGACCAAACCGCAGCTACGGCGACCAAGTGATAGCTCTGACCATCTATATTGAAGCAGGATTTGAAAAGTGCTCAAAGATCGGCGCTGTATTCGTAGATCTCACATCTGCCTTCGACACGGTGTGGAAGGATGGGATGACGTACAACCTACTAAAAACCTTAAAGTGTACGAAAATAACTTGTTTGATTACAGCTATACTTTCCAACAGCACGATACAAGTAATTATGGGAGACAATATTAGCAAATCAAAAATACTAAATAATGGGCTACCACAGAGATCCGTCCTCGCTCCTCTCCTATTTAATCTGTACATATCTGCATAGAATAGCAACACCAACGTTCCCGCAATTTGGAGAGAGTACTCACGCAAGATCGTAGTCTATTGCACCGATGTTTTTGCGAATGGAGCTTAACTCCCGGTGCTACAAAAACAGAAGCATGCTGTTTTCATCTAAACACCAGAATGGCAAATCGAACTCTAAACTTCAGATAAGTGGTCACCCCTACTTTACAGTCACAACCCAAAATATCTTAGAGTCACGCTCGAAAGAACACTAACATATAACAGGCACCTGTCGAATGTTGCATCCAAATTAAGAACGAGAAATAGTATCATCTCAAAACTATCCGGTACAACCTGGGGAGCCTCAGCGTCGACACTAAGAACATCAGCCCTCAGCTTGGTGTATTCCACTGCAGAATACTGTTCTTCTGTCTGGTTAAATAGTGCCCACTTCAGAAAAAAACGACACCGAGCTAAATCAAACCATGAGAATCATATCCGGCACCATCAGGTCCACACCAACATACTGGTTACCCACACTAAGCAACATCCACCCTCCGAACATTCGTCGACAATGTAACCTTGTCAGAAAGTATAAAAAGGTTGTTACCAATGATTTGCACCCTATTCATGAGGATCTGAAGGCAACGTCCCGAAGACTTAAATCCAGGGCTCCTGCAGTAAAAACTGCACAAAAGCTCAACGTGGAGGGCTTTGATGGACCAACCGCATGGAAAGATAAATGGACTAACCAAGCACCAGCCGTTTGGCATAATATTTTGGATATCGGAAAACCACCGCTAGGCTTCGATTTACCACGCAAAACCTGGACAGCCCTCAATAGGATCCGGACTGGTCACGGTAGATGCGGCAGTTCCTTGCACAAATGGGGCAAGCGACCCACCGCTGCCTGCAATTGCGGGGAACTGAACCAAACCGTAAATCACACCACGTTTCAATGCTCACAAAGAGCCTTCCAGGGCAAAGATTTCGTAGATGTGACGCCTGCTGCAGTGGATTGAGACACCTTGACATTGAACTGTAGATAAAATTATTTTTTTATACACTGACCTTTTATTATTATTATTATTGTAATGTGTATGTACAAGCCATACGCTAAATAAATAAATAACCTTAAAATAATAGAATTTTGTTTATTTTTGTGTTCATTTTGAAATAAAAGGAAGTAATAGCTTTCACATAGGTGAGGCTTTACATTTGCCGAAAATAAAACTCAACTGATAAAGGATAATGTCACAAAAGATAAAAAGTTTTCAACCATTACACAGCGCTCTTCATGAGACGCGCGCGCCGGACTTTTCGCGAAGAGACGCGGTAGCTCAGATAGCATTCCGCCGCACATACATCCTCTGCGGAGACTCAGCCAGGATGGAGTATCTTGCAGAGCCGCAGATGCAGCGGGTTGAAACCCAAACGGAATACATTTTTTTAAATTTGAAAATGTATTTAATTTATTAGAAACGTGAAGATATTTGTACTCCTAACTTAATTTGATTTTTAAAATTATTTAATGTCACAATGTCGACGAGAGAAGTTCTGCCTAAAGCCCTTTACAGATTTTTTACTATATGACCATTGTTTTTATGATCATGGCTACTTGATAATTGCAAGTCCTAATGATAACCAAAACCCTTTGATGCGCATTTTAGGTAAACGTCTGCTTTTAGGCTTAAGAACTAACAGTACATTATTTTTGTGCTTTTTAATTCTCTTTCAAATAATAACCCAAAATTTCAAAAATATTACAGATAACGAGATTAGAGTTAAAAATAGTTTTCAAAGATAGGTAAAGTGCCTCTTAAAGCCAAGTCTAATTTATGAAAAAATGTTTACTAGTGCAGTACATAATAGTGCGCATGTAGACCAAAATTCAAATCTATATCTCTGCATTAACAAAAAAAATTAAAAGATAAAATATTGAACCTCAAGGCCCGATGACTTCTTACTTAAGGGACTTCGTACTAAGGTATATTAGGTTTAATCGATTTATTTCTAATGTAAGGAATCTATAACTAATCGGTGTTCCATTGTTTTTGGGGCACCCTGTGTAAAATGCATTTTTGATTTATTCTAAATTTGCATTCCACCTAGACGATAATTATCTTAATTTATTTTATCTACGACCACTACTAAAAGCAGGCCTTTTAGCACTAGCTTGTTTCACTAAAAGTGACGTTTTACAGTTTAGCGTGGTTAAAGAAATCAGCTGGAAGTGAAGTTGTAAAGTTATTCTAGTTACTTCTTGCGTTACAGGTAAAGTGTTTTTGAAATAATTAAAGCGTTATGTAATGAATACAGTCAGATGTAGAGTATTAATAATTACCTTTCGTAACTGACCTTGACAGTACTGGCTTCGCAAACATTCGCCCGCGCGCCAAGGCCTACTGTTTACTATGACATAAATTAGAAGTGTCGTAGATGCAAACCTTTGTTAAATCGATAGTTATGGATTAATAACAGTAAAATTAAGGTCGTAGATAAAATATTGTATGCAACGCGTGCTAAAAGTCGTTTATGCACGAGACAAAATTTTCATGTCTCGTGCATAAACGTGAACTTTTAACAATTGTTGCATAAGTAGCTATTTCCCGCTACTGATCAGGTAAGTCAGTGATACAGCCTTAGTAACAAAACGTGTAAGACGGTGATTATATTTGTTTGCTGCTTTTTCTTTACAACGGAACTTAATCTTATTATTAAGTTCCTAGGATAATAAAATTAGCAAAGCAAGATGCAGATTTAGACGTTTTGTTTATAAATTGCAAATGTTTATGTGACATGTGACACTCACAGGTAACACGACTCACGAAAACTAATCCTGGTGACAGGTGACAAACCAAACGATTTTTTCAAAAATCTAGGAAAATTGCTATAAGCAGCGTGAAAAATATAATAAGATAACTTGGAATGTATCGCCTATTAACATTTTCGGCAGGCAACAAGCCGCGACTTCGTCTTGGCTTGTACTTGCCTACCTCAAATGTTAATAGGGCCTTACATTCCTTGTTACTTAAATAGCTATTATCTTACAGTAGCGCCTATTACCATACACTATACAACTGTTTTCAGTGACTAAAATGAGTGAGTTTTTATTATTTATACTACTGCATTGTTGGTAGCACTGTCAAGCTATGTCAAATTCGTAATTTTCAGGTTAAGTTTTGCCTCAGTCTGTGTCAAATAACAAACAAAACCTAACCTACGAACCTCGAATTTGACATAGACTGACAATACACTTCAGTACTGCCAATACACTTCGGTACTGTCAAACGTATATCACAAATCATAGGAGACTAATTCTAAATTTATTTCGCGACATATTCTGACTGCGCAAACTATTTAGGCACAAGAATTGCTACTGTAAGATAAAACGTAGTATATCACACGTGAGCGAAATGCCATTATAAGCTCGTGAGAAATTGCATCGCTCGTGCTGGGGCACTAGCGATTCAAAATTCTCACTCGCAAATAATGATGCATTTCTCTCACTTATAATATAATCAGTTATAATATCACAAGAGCATCGAAAATAATAATCATTATTTCCGATTGCTCTAGTGGTATTCGTTACGATTATATAACGAATAGACCGATAATAATAAACTATTTTATTTCTTAGGTTGGCACTGTTTATGTTGGTGGCACGGTAAGTCTATGTCAAATTCGACGTTATCAGGTTAACCTGCTAACCTCGAATTTGCAATAGACAGTTATTACATCATGGCTCTAGATTATTATTATCTATTATTTTTGCTTTGTTGGACCCACCGAAACACCGAAGTGATTATACCACGTCGTCAAAGGTATATCCGTTTATCTATACCTAGTAACTAAGTAAAATTCTCAATTACTATTGGTCAAATTTATGATGAGTTATATAATCTAAGTTACTATTATCTACGACAGTATGTAAAATTGACTTTTAGTTGGCAGTTTTAAGTTTGTAAAACGACTGTTTAATAACACGTTTTCATTAGTTTACGTCGTCAGTAGCAACGTGTTTTCAAATTTTTAATTGCGACCGTTTGCTAGTAATCATAATTTATATTTATTTTTTTTACATTTACCGTGATTTTTAGATTCCATCGTAGATAAAATTTAGTCACTCGCAGTGATTAAAACGTTCGCTTACTGGCGTTTTAACTCTGCCCCACTCGACTAAAGACTAGCTTTGCGCACTTTTATCGTAATAGTATATTATGTAACAAGTTCAATAAACGTAATTTTAGTCACGAGTTTTTTAGGCACGAGTGGAGCGTAGAGCAGCGAGTGTTTCATAAAGGAGTGTCTAGACGAGTTTATATAATGTGTTACATACAATACTTCTTCTACGACCACAAATTTAGACAAGATAACAACATATGATTTCAGTAAAATTTGGCATTATATTAGGTTAAATTACGCTTGACAAATGTCAATGTTGCCTGTTGAAAACTAACCTGATTTTAGTTTTGGCTGTGGCTAATAAAGCAAATACTGTTTGAACCTAACTTCACCCCTTGGCTAAAACATCGTTGCTAACTTCAGCACGTGACTAAGAGGCTCTTTAGTCACAGGTTATGAGGTCGTGATTAAAAGGTCGCTTAGCGACGTGTATTTTAGTATTTTAAATGCCATTTTAGTTACAAGAGTAGAAAAACTACTATTAAATATCTAGTATTCCCTCTAGTATTACAAAATTATTAGATTTATAACAATTATTCTATGTATTCTAATGTATTCTAATAAAATTAAGAGAAATAGCTTAATTTTTAGTTTATTATTTTTTAAGTAGTGTTCTGCAAATATTAGATTTTAATAACTTTTAAGGGAGATAACAAGATTCTTCGTTTATTACACTATTAAGCAGTGTTATGCGAATTCCAATTACCATCGAGGCGTATAAGTAACCTACACGTTTTTGTTTATCGGAAATTTACATTGTCCAAGAAGTTCTTGTGAAGTGGACACTGAAATGATTCTCGAATTTATCACTAGTGTAACAGAAAATGGAAAAACGGATCGTCGACAGTTTCTTATACAGGGTGTTATAGGAAACGAGTGCAAATATTTTAACCAGTGATAGAGCTCACAAAAATGAACAACTTTTCTTTCTATCGTTTTTCATTTAATCACATATTTTTTTCAATCATTTATCTCCCCTAAATTTGATGAGCCGCTTGGTAAGCAAATTTAAGTTAAAGGTGAACGACACAAACATATTAAAACTGTAAAGTTCTTGCACAAAAAACATGCGGTCAATTACTTACCTAACTCAATTTATTGATAAAGTACGTTGGTGACCAGATGTAAACTAAAGGTTTTATCAGTACCTATGCAGTTTTTGTTGGTTTGCATATCAAAGAAATGTTTTTTGTGTTTTGCACCATTAAATTAAAATATTATTCCATAGGCGGGTATGCATTTTAGAGTAAAATTGTTTTCAATTTTAACTCAGTTTTGAGGGCGTTTTAGAAGTTGTTCAGTTTAGTCAGTTCTATTACGCGTTAAAATATTTGCACTTATTTCCATAACATCCTGTATAATAAAGATAAAGAGGTGGAAAAAAAATTTTATTGGAAGTGCGAGAAGCACAGTAATTTCAAGTGCGGTGCACGCATCACAACGCAGGGTGACATTGTTCTTAAAAACAATGGTACTCATAACCATATCGCGAACGCAGCTGAAATAGAAAGCATGAAGGTGACAAACAATATACGCGACCGCGCTATATGGTAAAGAATTTTTGATTTTTGATTCTGGACCTACTGAAGATCAACTTCTAATTCTTGGCGCTAGAAGGAATCTGCAACTCTTGGGTCAGGCTGACCACTGGTATGCAGACGGTACCTTCAAAACACTACCAGCTCTTTTCTATCAATTGTACACTATAGATAAACTGGTGTATGCATTGCTACCAGATAAAACTCAGACACCTACGTTCCACTGCTACAGAAGCTGAAAGAACTATTGCCAGAGACCGCAGCAATAATCGTACTTGCAGATTTTCATTCTGCCATGATAAGCGCTTTGGCACAGGAATGTCCGGCATCTAGACATTGTGGATGTTTCTTCCATTTTTCGCAGTGGATATTTCACAAAATTCAATCCGAACGGGCTTAAACAGAGATACGAAAGAGATGCAGCTTTTACCTTAAAGCTACAGCTGTTATCTGTGATAGTATTTGTCCCCACAGCAAGTGTAGTTGACGCATTTCAACGACTATGTGATGAAAATGTATTACCTCCAGAAGCACAGCCTGTAGCGGACTACTTTGAGGATACATGGATCGAACGTCACCGAACACCACATTTCCCTCACGATATGTGAAACTGTTTAAATTGCGGCTGATCATCCCAACATCTGGAAACTTATCTAACCCCTTCAGAGAGAGCAGAGCCTAAATGAGCTTCATCTAAAGTAATATATATATATATATATATATATATATATATATAGGTGGTCTAGAAGGTCCACCTACGCGTAAAAAGTACAGAGATTGTGCAGAGAGAATAGCGTGAGTTGTTGTACATTACAACCCAGAAAATATATACGACTTCTTATGTGTCATATTTCATAACTTAAGTTACTAACTTACAATTTTGGATACAAATGAAAACTTAAAAAGCCATAGCAAAAATAAAAAAAAATAAAAAAACAAAAATGACACAGGAATTCATTTCCGACTTTCAAACACACCAGTATTTTGCTGTTAGTCCCAAGACTGGATAAATTATTAAAGGAATACTAGCTATTTACAATAAATTAAGGTACCTGCGTTAATTATCCTCTAGGTGGGATGCAAATTTAGAATAAATAAAAAATGCGTTTAGATTATTTATATATGGTCTCGTAAAAATAACACAAAGGAATACATTTCCTTCTTTTAAGGGTATCATCTAAAATGAAAAGCACAAGACTGGCATTTACTTAAAATAAAATTCTATTTGATGTATGCAAAGTTGCATAACTACTAAAAATAAGACTAAGTATTTGTGTATGACTCCAGACTCCAGAAAGATTAAGAACTGGAAAGTTAAGCGGATTAAAATGATTCTTGGTACTAAATACCAAATCGTTTGCGTTGGAATTTTGTTTCACATTTTAAATATTGCATTGCCTTTCCACTCTTACACAATTCATTTAATTCATTTATGTATTTCCAATATGTAACATATTTTCTTGTCTAAATGAATATTTAATTAGTTTTTATATAGTCTAACGATCGGAAATGACTAAACTAGCAATAAATATTCGTATTATAAAATAGATACCGGTATGCATGTACATTATTTCGTAATTACGGCATCTCATATTTACTTAGTAAAAGTAGACATACATACACTAATTGCTATTTACTGTCTCGTATAATAAATAATACTTTATTAATGGTATGATGGGTTTCAAACATCCTGCTGTATTTGTAGATTTTATCAAATCGCTCGAATAGACTAAGGCTCGTTTTACAGCCTCAGATTTAGGAAAAACTAAAAAAAGAATATTTTAAACAACATTTATTTTAATCCGAGGCTGTAAAGCTTGCCCTAAAGTGTAGTAAGTATGTTGCATATAGTTGTTTGTTTCAAAGTACAAAATATTCATGTTTTTAGAACTACGCTTTAGCGGAGTCCCGCAATCTTATTAGTCCCAAAATCTTATTATTTGTTCAAATGAAAAATAATGTTTTTTCTCCAACCGCTTTTAAGTGAAAATAATTAAATTAATGTGACGTGTTAGTTGCAACGTCGATTTTTTTTCTATTTAGCTAGTACAAAATAGTGTATTGTTTTACAAGTGACGAAATATTTATTTAATTTATTTGTTTAAAAAAGCATGTTTTTGGGACAAATATGTCCCAAAAACTCATATTTTGTACAAATGTAACATAATATTTCGTCTCCGGCCGCTTTTAAATGGAAATAATTAAATTAATGTGACGTGGCACGTGACAGTAAAATTTTTTCATATCTTAACTTGTGCAAATATAGAACACTTTTTAGAAGAATTGCTATGATTACTAGTAAAAACCTTCTATATAACCTTCTTTTAATATAAATGATATAACAAATAATTTAAAAATACAGACCCATATTCCAGAGGTTAGAGAAAAATGTAATTAATAAGGTGCCTATTTAATTCGTAATTATTGTAGCCCCTCCTCAAAATGTCAATTAGTAGGTAGGAACCTGAAGTATAATATCACAAGTTGTTTATCTCTAATTTCATTAGCAATTTTGGTTCAGTCTTGATTGTTCATGATTTGTGTTGTTACATTTAAATTAACACAAAAATGGGAAGAAAACGCGTTACGTATTTATCCCAACCAAAAAGTCGCAAGAAGCAATTAAAACAGGCGCGTTTGGCAGAGCGTAAAAAGCGAGTTGATGTTTTTAGTGATTCAAGTGATGGTGTTAGTGATTGTTCCGATGATAACAGCGAAAATATTGTGGATAATACTTCTATTGAAAACGAGAAGTCGTCAGCCATTTTCGAAATGTCCGAAGAGTTTTCTGATGAAGAATTGCCGGAGTTGGTTATAGAAGTTGAAGAACCTCAAGAATCGTTTGATTTTACGGGCTGAAAGATAGTAGATATCCAGCACTTATTAAAATCTCTCCAATCTTTTAAACACCATGGCTTCGATTGTACATTTTGTGATATGGATATTTTTAGCGAAAAGAGACTTGGTTTTCGCAGCATTTTTACAACTAAGTGCAAAATGTGTAGCAAACTAGATACTGTATTCACGGAAGATCCATCAAAAGATCAACTTGATGTTACAATGGCTGCAGTGTCAGGTAATTAATATCTTATACTTATCAATTTAGTATACATAATAATTAGTATCGAACCTGCCTTGCAATCCCGTGCGTATTTTGTTTATTTATGTATAGATAGTTACAATAATATTGAAATTTAAAAATAAAGTATTTTTTTAAAATCAACGGTAAATTTTGAAAACCGAAAATTGTTTTTGAAGTAAAAATAGAAATACTGACGTTAAACTGAATATTTTTAAATATTTCCGAATATGTCAGCAAGAAGAAAAATTACAAACAGCAATTGAGCACACCTGCTTCAAAAATTGGCATGCTTCTACAACTGCTATGGAAGCTGGAATAACCGTAGATGGGTTCAAGAAATCTATTGCTATGCATGGTTTAATTTACGGAAAACTAATAGGAGACAGCGATAGCAGCATTATATGAAAAATTAAGGATGCTGCTCCTTATGGACCACAATTTATAATTCAGAAGATAGAGTGCAAAAACCACATCCTTAGAAATTTAAGCAATAAAATCAAAGCAGCTGCTAAAAAACCAAAAGTGGCTTCTTTGGTCAAATCACACTTATTAAAAGGTCAGTTACGTTTTCGTTACGGGGTGACTAAAGCAATCGAGTACAGAAAAAATCAACCGATTCATACAAAAGAAAAAATCTCACTACTCAAATCTGACATCTTAAACGGTTACAAACATATTTTTGGTGAACACTCTGATTGTGTGGACTATTTCTGTAATGGATAAAAGAAAATGAAGAAAACATATACCCCGAATTTACATCAAGTCCAATTCATGAAGATATTGTCAATGCGGTTAATAGAGTAGCCATGCATGCGAACAGCTTGATAGAAGACCCATTAGAAATACAAAAATTGACTGTAGCTAAAGAAACAACTTTTTATGAAAGACGATGAGGGTTAAACGATTAACTGTATCCAATTCTTGTAAAATTGCAAAACTAAAGAAAATCACTTCCACAGTAAAGGGTTTTCTTTATCAAGAATTTTTTGGATCTTTGGCAACTCAATACGGCATACAAAATGAAAGCAGAGCAATTACCCAATTTCAAGAAATTTTTGGATTGGAAGTAACAAGTTGTGGGCTTTTTGTAGACCCAAAATGTCCATTTTTAGCTGCATCTCCTGATGGATTAGTAGGTACTGACGCCATTATTGAAGTAAAATGCCCTTATAATTGAAGAATGTCAACACCAAAAGAAGCAAGTGAAAATGGTATTATAAAATTTTTGACAATTGATGGCAGCGGTGGCCTTCAATTAAAGAAAAATGACAATTACATGCACCAAGTACAAGGTCAATTGAACATTACCAATAAAAATAAGTTGTTGAAGCATCATATTTAATATTTACTTGAGAATAATCCTAGAAATTGTTCGTGGAATTAGGAGCTGCAGCCAGGTTAATTTAAGTCTTGCTCATCTCCTGCTGTTCAGCAATCTACCATACTTAAGATTCTAATCTTGCATTTGCATGTCATTTGTAAATACCATCTGCAATTTAAGACGGATGTCGTTAGTTTATTGTTAGATCTTTCGGCGAAATGCAGCTCTCTCTTGCGATGGTCAAGCATGTCCTTCCCCCTACCCCTAAAGGGGTGGTTTAACGAGTCTCCGAGTTTTCTTGGGCTCGAAGAGACAGACACGACCAGAGTCACGTTTAAGACACCGAGAGATATACATCTCTATATTCCGTACCGGCAATTTTAAATTTGTAATTATACAGTCCGCTTTTATCGTTCTTAGTGTTACATTGGTGTATATATTGTAAATAAAGTGTTATTACAATTATATTCGTTGTGTTCAATCATTCACGACCGCGACGACTTGCGTGAGTCTCCGCCGGTATTTCGTTGTGCCCGTAAGGTTCGGGTCGCAACAATAGTAACTTCTGAGTGTGAAGGTGTGAGGTGTAGCTTATATTCCAACCTAATCAAAGTAAATATAATTTTCTACTATCTTATATTACTATGGCGGTTACTAGTATTTCTCACTTTGGTAGCTGACCTTGTAGTAACAACAATAATGCAAATTTTCTTATGAATTTAAATGTTTTACCCAATACCTCTTTATTATGATGCTATAGTTTCGCCGATTTCAGTTGAATTATACAGCTCATAAAGCAGACGTAACTTATTAGATATTTACGATACAAGTTCGTAAATCTAGTCTAGTTATGAGTGGAGCAGATAAAATGTCTTTTTTGCTATAATAAAAAGAGTGGTTTTTTATGACTTAGAAAGAGACCTTTACAAAGCTAGGAAGGACTTCAGTTTCAACACTTAATTAATTAGTTTGTTCAATTAACTGAATAAAATAAATTAATTAAAATTAATTAAATCGTTATAACATTAATTTTCTCGAAAATTTCCTTATGTAACATGACAGAGATTTTGATGTGCTGTATGCAGAAAAATATGCTCTTTCAAATGGCGCTGTCAAAAATAGAGGCTGCCATTTGAAAAAAATGTCGATGACGTCATATCCGGAACAGTAATGATGTCACCAATGGGAATAGAACGTCAAAAGATGCGCATCTTAAAACAAAGGTTGAAGTGTCCGAGGATTTTTCCGAAAACCTTTTCCTTTTCTAGATAATGAATTTATTCCATACTTTATGTACACACTGTATATTGTAAATAAAGTGTTATTACAATTATATTCGTTGTGTTCAATCATTCACGACCGCGACGACTTGCGTGATTCTCCGCCGGTATTTCGTTGTGCCCATAAGATTCGGGTCGCAACATAAGTGTTACTTTGTTGTATGGACCCCAAAAGACTTGTTTTATCAAAATATATACAAGGATGAACATTTCTGGGAAAGCCAAGTTCCCAAACTTATAACTTTTTATAAAAATGCACTTTTGCCTGAATCGATCCCCGTAAAGTTAGAGGCCAGGTATTGCGTCAGATATATTTTTTATATTCAATTCACCTGTCATCTGTCAAAAAATTACCAATGAAAATCCACAATTTGACGTTTCTTGACCAATCAAAAAAATATCAGCGGATATATCTTCCTAGAAGGTATTCAAGTGAATATTTTATACAAATGTGATTTTTATTAGAAAAAGTCAAGATTAGTGTTCGGTTACTATAGAAATTGCGTAGTTTGTTGCTAGATTTACTGAAAACTAATTTGAAAAAGTAGTTTGGTTCATTGAATAGTTCCTCGAATGCCATTCTTAGTCAAAGTTAAGTAGAATATTTTTGCGGTAATATCACTACTCATGGACATGCAATGCAATGGACATTCGTGATACCACAGCAAAAATATTCGACATAAGTTTGACTACTCATGGTGTTATAAGTGAATATTACAAATATTGTTTACCTAAATCAAGTGCGTGATTGTTGTTTCTAACGTCACCAAATGCAAATAATGTTGTATAAATGTCCTACGAGCATTATATTTATCACGGGCTTGTTATTTTGTTGTTGTTACACCAAGCAACAAAGATACTGGAAGTTGACCTTTTTGTCACAGATAACGAACCCGAAAACAAGTTAAAATAGGTTGGTAGCGCAAAAATAGTTATTAACGTTATTAGACCGAACCATTTCCGTTATTTGTCTTATTTCCGGCTGTGCGTCGTTCATATTTTTCGTAATACACGTTTATACATTTTAAGAATAATTTATTAATAGCTATTTGTGCAACAAGTGCTAAAAGTGGACTTTTATGCACGAGACATGAAAATTATGAAACGAAGCCGAAGGCATAAACACTTTTAGCACGAGTTTGCAACCAATATTTTTTCTAAGGCCTTAAATTAATCCATAAGTGTCGATTTAACAAAGGTTTGCATTTATAACAGTTATAATTTATGTCATAGTAAAGAGACGGCCTTGACATGCAAGTGACTGTTTCTGCAGCCGGTAGCTGTCAAAGTTAGTTATCAAAGGTAAATTATAAATGTACACATTTTACTTTATTCATTACGTAATGCTTTAATTATTTAAAAACACTTTACCTCTAACGAAAGAAGTAACTAGAATAACATTATAACCTCACTTCCAGTGCAAAATTCTAAATTCCACACCAGCTGTTTACTTTTAGCACATGGGCTAAAAGTAAGCAGCTGATTTGACTTTTAACAAGCTGATTTATAAAACGTCATTTTTAGTGAATCAAGCTAGCGTTAAAAGGCCTACGTTTAGTAGTGGTCGTAGAAAATTATCTTTTAGAAATTAGGTGATCCTTAGTGACCGTCGGCAGTTATAATCTTTCACTACTGGCGGCTCTTGCGAATTACTTTTCATACTATTACGAAATAATAATTTACATTGTAAGACCGTTGCTTAGAACTTCTCACCAGTGAACGATAGCGAGCTTGTTATCCGTGTGAGCAAGTAAATTTCTGGTAAAGGTCGAGCATTGTACAACGTTTAATGGTAATTTGAATCATAAATCTGTAAAAGAGAATCTGAAATTCAAACAACGTTGCTATTTTTCTTTACGGTGTGAGACAGTTAGGATTACAAGGGGTCATTTATCATCAATACCATGCAACATATTATAACTGGCTGTTTATCATGTACGCCATAGCAACATGCGTACGTTACTATTACATTGGGATAAACAGCGCGTTATACAAGTAATTCTAATGGGCTCAGCTCGTTTACGATTCAGAATACTATACATAGTAGTATTTAACGGTATAAGGCACATATTGAGCATATAACGGACAAGGATATATTATACTAGATGTTTACAAATTCGTTTCCAATTAAATCAAAACAATGCACGTAATTTGGCAGTGCAGCAATGTTATAATAGTCGTGGCTGTTTATTATCAATACCATAACAACATACGCAGACTGCTATGATATTGGTAATACAGCCCGTTTGAATCTTTCGGTGACAAGCACCATACAGTCCAAAGATAAACACAACCTTTCTCAGTAAGCAATCATCCGAAGCTTTCATAATAAATATGCGGCACTCCTCAACATTAGACAAAACCTTAAATTTCTTCGGCACATAATTAGTACTTTAACTTGCCATGAATGTCATAACCTTTCCAAATCTAGGAAACCAATTATAATTACAACACACATGCTAACGGCGGTAATTGTCACAAGAAAAATAGATATATCGACATCACCATTAACCATAAAAGCTTTTTTCAACATTGAAGATTTAGTCCATAAACTTCACGCTTTGAAAACTTTTGACAAACTATAGTTCATTCAGCGTCAAGATAGAACAAAACTTGCGAACCAAATTACAAATATCAACAGTACCTTGTTTACTAATATGATTTGATTAAATTGTAAATCATAATAATAATAATAATAATAAATTGCATTTATTGGAACAAATACATAACTACCCACATATAGTATAAAGAAAAGAAAATATATCAGCAGTACAATACGATAGTAATGAACAACCAACAGCATCACATATGATGTATGTTTGCATAAAATAGAGGTTATGTAGAAGTAAAATTTCGCAACTGTTTCTGCAAAAATTGAAATTATAAATTGAGACGATGTCTAGCTCAAAGAACTCTGCTGATTTTCATCTAAGAATAAATTCGCCTTCTTAAATAAGTGACAAAGGCCCCCAAGATGCTTAAAAGCAAATATTTATGTTAAAGACATCACACAAAGTAAGCAAAAAATCATATGGCTCTCTGATCCAAATTTTAAATAAATAATATAAATATTTGTAACTTGAGTTGCAGATGTTGTTCTATCTTGAACTATAGAAACATACAGCAATACAACAGTTTCGTTTAGGACCAATGACGAATCATTAAAACACTCAATTGCTTTTTATATCCACGTCATGAATTCTCTGGAATTAATTTAACCTTATAACGCAGGGGGGTCATTTTAAGCCGGATCTGCGCAGAAAACCCGCACCCCTAAAATCTGGGGCAGTCAGCGACCGTGTGTTAACAGACTTGCACGCATTTTAAACTTACGCATTTCATTATTTACCAAATTTATTATATTGTTTTGATTCATCCGTTATTATATGATTGTTCAGTAAGTGTGGTGTTTTATTTGTTGTTTAATACGTGATTTAAGAGTCAGCGAGGCGCTATAATCTGGCAGCCCTAACGTGGAGTCGAAAATTTAATTAATTAGTGTACGAGCAGCTTTTAAATCCAGTAAGAACAATAAACTGTATTGTGTGTATGTGGAAATATTCAAAACATTGAACAGTGAACTGAATACGTGAGTTAAAGTGTGGAAAAAACAGAAAATTAGGAGTTTTCTGTACAAGTTATCAGCGATCACCAAAGCGTCGCTTCGCAATGTTCAACATCTGCTAACGATATTGGACCCCAAGTCGGCATTTCTTTGGTTTTAGTTTCAACCACGGTGATTAATGACTACTGGCCATCGTTGACCCGCATCCCAAAAACACAGCGGAAAGCAAGGACCCTCGCACCCCAGTTGGTTTGTACAGATACAAAATCAAGTATTTGCAACTTCGAGGTAAGCCTTATTCTTTTGCTGCGGTGCGTATTTAAATTTCTGCAGCCGCTTTAATTAGTGTGCGAAAACAGAAGGAAAGACATTCGACAACGGCGTCGCGTCGTGTCTTTAAATAAAAGACATTTCGAAAACGGCGTCGAACCGCGTCTCAGAGATCTGTTCTCTGCCGCGTCGCGGAAACAAAGACACTTGCTATCGTTTTGTGGTTTCTCGGCTATAAGAAATTCATCGCACGCATTTTTTGTGAATGCCGCGAAAGCTTCGTCAAAGCCAGAGGCTATTAAAACAGAGCGCGGATTCAAAAATTGAACAAGCAGCTGATCTGGAAACAATAGCAATGGCTTCCACAAGCCCCTCGGTAATTCAGATGTCTACAGATCAACTACAGCAATTGCTCAGTGGAATACAAGCTCAGACCAATGAACAATTGCGCCAAATTCAACAAGAGTTTCAGCAAATCCTGCGATTGCAACCTGCTACGCCAGAACTTTCAACTAGCACATCAAAAGGGAGTTTCGCGAAATGTACATCGCGGTTTGCGGGGAACAAGGGTGAAGACATTGCCGCGTTTCTTGACTCTGTTAATACATATCGCGAGTGTCTAAACGTGTCGGATGAAAACGCGGTGCGTGGCTTGTCAATGCTGCTTGCAGGTCCTGCTGGAACTTGGTGGCAAGGCATCAAATCTTCGGTGACAAATTGGGCAGATGCTGAAACAGCAATGAGAAATTCTTTCGGGCCGCGAAAACCCGCGTATCAAATCTACCGCGAATTATTTGCAAATGAACAGGACGAGAGAACGTCGACGGATATTTTCGTCAGTAATGCGAGAGCTATGTTTTCTCACTTAGAAAATGTACCGAATGAGGCAATTCAAATTGATATGTTATTTGGCCTGTTGAACCGCCGAATTCGGAAACGGATTTTGCGAACAAACGTTAATACTTACGATGACCTGCTCAAACTTGCGCGCGAAGCCGAACAAGCCTTACAGGAAGTTCAGCAAAGTGAATTTCCGCGGTTTCCACAACCAACTGAGTCAAAACCTAGGAAAGAGCGCCCGCGGTGCGATTATTGTCGCAATTTCGGACATTCGTTTGACGATTGCAAAATTCGTGAACGCAAACATCCAAGAGACGATCAACAAGAGATAATAACTTCACCTGCGCAGCAGGCAGTTAAATGCTACGGGTGTGGAGCCATCGGTAAACTGCGTGCCAATTGCCCAAACTGCAATCCAGAGCAACAACGTAGAATAAGTGCCAATTCCGCTACCATGTTGAATTTCACAACTATTATGGAAGCGCGCGTCATTACAAATCCGTGCACTAAACCTCTACTGTCAATTAAATTGCTCGATCGGGAAGGAATCGCCTATGCAGACTCAGGTGCTCAAGCCAGCATTGCAGGAAGACGGGTGTACGATTATTTAAAATCGGTTAATCATCCTTTCTCGCCATTACGAGTTATGATCGCCTATGCGGATGGAATTGCCAGAGAAGAGGATATATTGATAGCTCAGGTGCAATTGGAAGTTGCAGGTAGATCTATATCAACAAATGTTATGATTCTGCCTAAGTTGGAAAATAATCGTACTCTGTTAGGCATGGACTTCCTGAAAAACGCTGGGATTGTCATCAACTTCGGCCAGTACACCTGGAGCTTTGCAGATGATCCAAAGAGGGAGTTCGAATTCGCAGAGGACATCATTGTGCTAGAGGAAGGGGGGTCAAAGTCGCCCCAAGTTGTGGTCGAAGAAGAGAACTCGAAGCAAGAAATCGTAGATTCTGTTTCAAGTGTCCCTGAAACACAACGTGCGATCGTTGATCTAAAATCGAAAACCGAACTTCAGCTGCGTGAAGATGAACTAGTTAATCTGGCATCTGATGAGAGGACCCGACTCAAGCAGCTACACTTTAAGTACAAAAGTACCTTTAATCAAGGGGGGGAGGCAACCCCTTTTGCAGAACATGGCATGAATACGGACACATTATCTGAAGCAGGTGAGTCCAATGAGCATGCCCAACACCTACGGAAGCGACAAGCTGACAAGGCACGGAGAGATTCTCCGCCATTCGAAGCAGGCGATTTGGTGCTGGTCAAGTCGCATCTACTCAGCAATGCAGCCAAAGGAACTACTTCAAAACAGGGACCACGTCGTGATGGGCCACATGTCATAATTAAAGTCGTTAGTCCAACCACCTACGAGATTGCCCATCGTGCGAATCAAGATGTTTCCTTAGGAAAATACCATGCATCAGATCTAACACCATACCACCTGGGAAATAAGGACATTCCTGAACCAGTGGCGCCTCTTAGGAAAAGGGGTCGTCCCAGGAAGCTGAAGAAGTAAAATCCTGGACACAAAGCCGTGACGTCTGTTTGATCCAGAGGGGGGGACTATAACGCAGGGGGTTCATTTTAAGCCGGATCTGCGCAGAAAACCCGCACCCCTAAAATCTGGGGCAGTCAGCGACCGTGTGTTAACAGACTTGCACGCATTTTAAACTTACGCATTTCATTATTTACCAAATTTATTATATTGTTTTGATTCATCCGTTATTATATGATTGTTCAGTAAGTGTGGTGTTTTATTTGTTGTTTAATACGTGATTTAAGAGTCAGCGAGGCGCTATAACCTTAGCTTCTTCCGCCTGCGGCGATAACATAAAACACAGTTTTGTTGATTCAAATGTGGCACTAACATTCGTCAGATGTTTTCAACGGCCATTTCAATTGAATCTCTTACGTATTGTGCTACACTGGTCTAGTAAATTTAAGAATTTTTACTTCCTTTTACAGTAAAGGAAGTGTTGAATTCACCCCAAACATTCGAAAATGAGTTTTCAACAAATCTTCACGTTTTAGAGTTCACTGAACCCAAAAAACCTGTCTGTGTGCGTGTAAACAAAATATTTCACAAATGAAAAGAGGTATGAAACTTCATATATAAGTTTTGTGTACTATCTATATGCGACAGTAAGCTTTTGAAGTCGCATAACCGGAAGTATGGTGTTTACTTTTGAGATTTTTCAATTTTTTCGAATTTTTCAAAAATGGCTATAACGATTTTTGTTAACTTTAAATTTTTATTACATCTTTAATGTGTATTGATGTGAGATAGATGATTTTCCAGTTTAATACCTCTAAAATGTGTCTCTTGCTTTTTTTCTTGTTTTATTAACTCCTATTTTAAATAGAACACCCGGTATATTATTAAATTTTTGGATTCAGTTTAAAATTTTACAAAAAAATTATCTCTTCAACTAACGCTCTATTTTGTACGGTTTCTGTAAAAATTGTAATTTATGAACATTTTTGACAAATGCTTAAAAATTCAAAATCAAAGTTTTGGTTAATTATAATATTACTGTAAAAGGAAGTTGTGTGCGTGTATCACACCAGCTTTTTTATTAAAGGTTTACGATTCTGAATACCATAAAACGTTGAACAATGCTCGACCGTTACCAAAACTTTACGTGCTTCTACGAGTAACAAGCTCGCTATCTCTGGCTCGTTAGATATCGTGCACCCATGTAAAGTTCTGACTAACGTCTTGCAATGTAAATTGCTGTAACATTTGGTTTTTAAAATTACTTTTCCAAAAATTAAAATACATAAATTATTAACACCAATAACTTTATTATTGAAATTAGACATAAGTATAAGCTTAGAATATAATTATGTAAAATACATATTAAGATAAATTATGTTGTAAATCACTGCTGTAAATGTTTTACCACTTGATGTAGCTTAAGGTTATCTTTTCGTGCAAATCCACGTTTACAAAACTCGCATATAAATTTGAGTTCGCTTCCACATTGGTACTTGACATGCCGTGATAGATTTCCCTTTTGTTTGTAGGATGAACCGCATCGGTTACATACAAATCGTCCATTTTCGTCCACTGAATAAAGAGGATCGCGTACACCTGAAAATTGTAGTAGAAACATGCGTGCTGGCAAATCTATTCTTTGTAAATATTAGTAATTACAACACCATATTATATTTTAATAATATTAGTGATTATTGCTAGCTCTAGATAAATTATTTTAGAGTTAAAGTGGAAATACATTTTTGGCAAAGAAAAACTACTGTAAGTGATGTGTGATCCGAAAATATACCATTATTATTTATATATCTAGGAACTTTTCCCAATATAGGGCGACTATGAAAACTATTATCTCCCTTACGAGAGCTGTCAAAGTATACAGAGACATCGCAAAAGGTGGAAGAGTACGTGACTAGAGACATTTGAATGATGTAACTTTGAATTCTCACGCTGTGTTAATTTTGTAACTTACGAAACTTTATCTCTTTGCATCAACGACAGGTCGATTTAGAACTAAGTTATTTACTTTTAAATTGTTTCGGGTAAGTAGCTTCCTATAACATGTGCCAAGCCACTGCTACTCTCAGATGTAGTTGTTGCCAAACGTGTCTATATTACGTTGTAATGTAATCTTCAGTCTTTTTCGAAGTCTCTAATGTTTGATATAAGAACGTCTAGCGAATAATAACGACAGTGGATAAAAATTGTTTTTTCTTTCTCTAAAATGACTATTTTGCGAATTCAAACACTCCGCAAAATGAATCTTTAAGGAAGTAGTACTCTAAAGTTGCTAGACAACATTTTAGAGGAATCTTTTTATCATAAAATACAATACAAAACATTACTATGTCAAATTCGATGTTACTAGGTTAGGTTTTGAGTCAGTTTTGACACAGACTGACGCAAAACCTAACCTGATAACCTTGAATTTGATATAGACTTACAGTGTCACCAACTTGCTCCGACATATTATTTTAAAATCATGACTACCCTTGACCAAGATAGTTTTCGATATCCCGGTATTTAAATAGTAATTTGTACAACTAGTTTTGAAAGTTATACTTTTTTTATGAATTTGCAGTGGCATTAAGGAGTGCGAATCAAATCTACATTTCAATAAAATACTTTAAAAAGTGTACTTTTTCACGATTTTTCGTTAAAAGAAACCAAGTTCATGATCACTATGCAACAATTAGTTTTGAAAGTCGTACTTTTTTCATGAATTTGTAGCAAATGAATGAATGAAAAGGCGATTTATATTTGTGTAACGACGATTTCAGTTTTTGAAAAGCATTTAGTTAAAGCTCTCAAACATGTTACATATAAGTACGTCGCAGCTTTGATATTGGCATGGAATCAGTACAGTCTAACCTGGATGCCAAACTAGAACTAAGCTATAAACAGCAGCTTAATGATAAAGTAAAGTTTTAACACGAAAGAAAAAAGGTCTCTAACAGAGCGACAAACAGTCTCGATAGTTAAGCAACGTTCGCTTTGGTCGGCACTCTCCCGGTTGTCATTTCGGTGACAATTGTTACGTTACGTCAGAGGCGCTCGCGCAACCTGAAAGCTCTGACACTAGGCTTCCTACCACAAGCCATACGATAAAAAATCCCATGAGAGTTATCTAGGGACAGCTTGTATAAAGGCAGGATGCAAGCTTATCTTTATTCTACAAAGCAGATCTAAGTACGTAACTTAGGCGCGCTTATGTAATTCAAAATATCATTCAGTTTGCATCAATAAGGAGTTTTTTTATTATAGTAATTGGCATTATCAATCAGAATTAATTATAATAAATTCTATGAGTTAATTGTATGAAATGAGTACAGTTCATTTGTTTTTTCAAACAAGAATGCTGATAGAACTTTTGTATCAATTGTCATGCCTTCAAGAAGGTCAACGGGAGCTGTGAAGATAACTCAAGATATTTTTACTTTGTAGTTTTATAGTGCTATAGTAATTGACCGATATTTTGACCAAAACCCCAATATTTCTTTTCTTTATTTCATATATATATATACAAATCGCCTGCACATTTAATCATATTGCGTAATCACACATTTTTTTAATTTTATCTAGTAGCGGCAAGGCATATTAAAAAATGATTGAAATTCAGCCGTCACTTTGAAAAATATTCAATGTTTGTTCATTTCAACAGATCTTCACGTTTTAGAGTCCCCCGAACCAAAGAAATATGTTTTTGTTCATGTGTGTGTCTGTCTGTCTGTGTGTGTGTGCGCATGTGTGTCTGGCTGTGATCAGAATTTCTCAAAAACGAAAAGAGGTGTTTTGTGTACTATCTAGATGCGACAGCAAGCTTTTGGAGAAAATCGCGTAACCGAAAGTATGGTGTTTACTCTTGTAATTTTTCAGTTGTTTTCGACTTTCTCAAAAACGGTTCTAACGATTTTTTCAAACTTTACATTTTTATTAAATTTTTAATGTGTATTGATATGAGATAGGTGACTTTCCAGTTCTTTTGTTTTTTTACTATTTTTTATAACTCCTATATTAAATAGAACACCCGGTATATTATTACATTTTTGAATATAGATAAAAATTTTAGAGTAAATTTGTCTCTTGAAGTAACGCTCTAATTTGTACGGTTTCTGTAGAATTTGTAATTATTGAAAGATTTTGACAAATGCTTAAAAATTAAAAATCAAATTTTTGGCTAATTATAAGATCACTGAAAAAGGATGTTGTGTGCGTGTATCACACCAGATTTTTAAGTAAAATATATACCAGTAGGTACATTATACAAAATAAAACATAACTGTGTCTTTGTTGTATCCCTCATACCATTCAAACTTCGCTATGTGGGTATGACGCCATTTGGCGTGCGGCACTATAAATGACCTTGGTGACCTTTACCCCCTATTTTGACCAATATACAAAAACATCAACACCTCAAATCACATGTACAAGAAAAACTACGTGCCACTCCTGGGGAGAGGCACTGGTTTGACATGCGCAGCGAATGGGTTAATATACAGTGTCCGCCAAAAAGTCGGCATAATATGGGAAAAATTTTCATTTTTGATTTTTCAAAAAAATTTGTGTTTGTCTAAAAACCTATTTAGCCCCTATCATATATACCGAGTGATTTTTACTTGTTTAGAGAATGCAGTTTTTCGAAATTGTCAAAATCGAAAAAGTGCTATTTTTCGGAAATTAAGTAATATTTCAATGAGATATTTGTCTGAAATTTTCTCGGTTTCTTGACAGGTAGATATATAATGTGTATACAAAATAATGTCTTCCTCCGAAAAATAGTTGCGTTATACCGCTAACAGCCAGACAGACAGACAGACGGACAAACAAACAGACAAAATTAAGACAACCTGTTTTTCGTCATCTAGGGACCATGAAACGTGAAGATCTGAAGAAATCTGGAAAGGTGATTTTTTCGCGACTACAATACTTCTTTCATCTTTTAGACGAGGGAAGTAAAATTAGTTTTAATAGGAATTATAGGTGGCTAGTGACATTTTTGTTATAGAACTGCTGTTGTTGATAGGACGTGGGCTTTTTGTTAGTTAAGTATTTTCTCTTTTAAGCTTTTTTCCCGTGTCTCACACTTGAATTGATGTTTTTAGCTACGTTTAATCTTACACGTAGTTATATATCAGCACAATATATAAAAATCTGGTGTGATACACGCACACAACTTCTTTTTACAGTGATCTTATAATTAGCACAAAATTAGATTTTTAATTTTTAAGCATTTGTCAACATTTTTCAAGAATTACAAATTCGACAGAAACCGTACAAAATAGAGCGTTACTTCAAGGGACAAATTTTCTCTAAAATTTTAATTTAAATTCAAAAATGTAATGATCAGGGATGAATCCAGGGGGTGACCGGGGGGGGGGGGGAATTCACCCCCGAGCCCTACAGAATTCCCCCCCGGAAAAATTATCACATCATATTCATATTTTTTAATATGTATTACGAAATAAAAATGTGTGGACTGCGTGAACATTTATAAAGTCCAACTTTCAAAACTATTATGCATAACATCTTCAGGCTTGATGACTAGAGTTACACTTGTGGACTCTGTCCATGTGGTGGTCTGCCAGTCGGTGTCCAGATTTGGCTATTAGACTTGACCCAATTTTTGGCATCTAATTCTGATTAGTGGCTACTTGGCTACTGTTTGACTATTTAGCGATACATCAGATAGCACCATATAAGAACAAAAATCAAGTAAACTATGTGAGAGACATCTGTTGAAGAAGAAAACGGTATTCTACTGCTAGCGGCGAGCGGTCAGTATCGGTACGACATACTCATATATGAGTCATAGGTTCCATGTTCCCTCGTTTTTTGTTGGTGTAATAATAACGTAACAGTCAGTCAGTTGCAGTCTGCAAGTCAGTGCATTGTGCAATCGTATTATAGCAGATATTGGCAGCCTCTAACGTGATACATAAACGTGGGAATCTTATTGTGATTGGAATTCCTATAGGATACAACATTATTAACGTAAGAATTGTAACATTTTAATATAATTTTCTAGTCCAACTGTCTACATTAAATTTTATTTCAGTTTTGCCATGTCAAAAAATAAAAAGCAAACGTTTTTGTCTGCTTTTTTTAACAAGAGACAAAAAGTAGCTGATCTGGCTCCGGTCGAAAGCGAAACCAAATCCGACCACCTTGATGTTGATCAAAATGTTGATGTTGCTGATTCTTCTGTAGTGCATTACGATATACTCAGTGACGTAAAACAAGGGTCGTCGTGTGACGACAATTTTAATGTTGATGTTAGTGACAGAAGAAAGCAGGTTAGTTTTAATAAAAATTGGTGTACAAAATATGACTGGCTCTACTTAGATGAAACTCGCGATGGAGCATTTTGTAAGCTTTGCAAAGTATTTTTGTAAAACGATTTAAAAGCCCTATAAAAAAGTTCTGGCGTGTTTATCTCTAAACCATTTCAAGATTATCGAAAAGCTACCGGTAAATCAGGATAGCTCGAAAAACATGCTAATTCTGATCATCATGCAATGGAAAAATGCAAAATGTGAGAATACCGTTACATGCTATATTAAACACTGAAAGTGAAATTCAAATTTCCGAAAATAGGCAATCATTGTCTTCCCTTATCCGTGGTCTTTATTTTTTGGCTAAAGAGGAAATTCCGCATACAACAAAATACGAACCTCTTGCTAAAAAGCTATTGCTGAAAAACAATGTTGCCTTACATAATTGGGTGCTGAATCAAAGTAATCGTTCAACTTACATCAGCAAAGCGACAGGCAGTGAACTTCTTTCTTGTATCGGAGAGACTTTGGACAAGAGAGATTCAAATAAATTAAATAATAAATACTTCTCTTTAATGGCGGATGAGTCCACAAATATAAATAATATTACAGAATTGACTATTCTTCTAATCCAAATAAAATAGTTGCATGTGCCTTTGATGGAGCAGCAACATTTTCTGGAAATATTTCCGGAGTAAGACAACGCCTATCGGACAAAGTACAACGTGAAATTCCCTATATACACTGTCGAGCTCATATTTTGGCATTAGCGTTAACTAGTGCACGAAACAAATATCCTCACGTTAAGCGCGTTTTACATGTAATTACAGATATTTATAAATTATTCCATAAATCATCTAAACGCGAAAGAGTGCTACATGATATATACAAGGTTGTACATTCCATCACGGAATAGTAACCACCTCTTCATTGAGGCTCTCGGACGCATTTGTTTTTGTGGTGCGTCACTCCACTTTTCTTTTTTCTTCACATGTCCTTCTATAATTTTTTGTTTTTCTTGGCCACCTCTGCTATTTTCTTCCACTTTTTCCTGTCCTGTATTTTTCTTCCCCAATCTGTAATTCCCATTATCTTTAGGTCTTTCTCGATTTGGTCGTTCCATCTGTTCTTCGGTCTTCCTTTTGGTCTGCTTGCATCTGGTTTCCAGTCTGTAATCTTCTTAACATCGCTGCTATCCTTCATCCTTTTTATGTGTCCATACCATTTCAGTCTTGACGCTTTTATTGTTCTTACTATATTTTCATTCTGAAGTATTTCCTCTATTTCAAAATTCATTAATCTTTGGTACTCCCCCTCTCTTATTTTCTTTGGACCATATATTTTTCTTATCATGTTTCTTTCGAAAATTTTTAGTTTTTCCTCTTCTCCACTTGTCATTGTTGTAGTTTCAGCCGCGTACGTGACTACTGGCCTGATTGCTGTCTTGTATATTTTCATTTTTGTTTCCCTTTTTATAGTTTTGCTTTGTATTATTTGTTTGTATTTATGGTAAGCTCGATGTCCCGCCTGTATTCGCTGTGTTATTTCATCCTTTTTGTCATTTTTGTAATTGATATTTTTTCCAAGGTATCTGAAATTCTTCACCACCTCAAATATGTATTTATCGATTACTATTTGTTTCATTTCCTTGTCTTTACTTCTTCCCTGTGTCTCCATAAATTTCGTCTTTTCTTCATTAATTAGTAATCCTCTCTTCTTGGCGTTTCCGATAAGTTGTAGTAGTGTCTCACCTAAACTTTTCTTATCTCTTGCTATAATTGCCACGTCGTCCGCGTATGCCACTACCTGTACTGCTTTATTCCTTATTGTTCTTGTTACGTCGCAGTCCTTTATAATTCCATCCATTGCTATATTGAAAATAGTTGCGGATAGTCCGTCTCCTTGTCTTACTCCCGTATTGGTCTTGAACTCCTTTGATATGCCTTCGTCCGTTATTATCGCTGCTTTCGTATTCTCCATTGTCATTTCCACTAGTTTTATTATTTTCTTTGGTATTTTCATTCCTTGCATGTCGATTTTTATTTGTTTTCTATTTAGACTATCGAACGCTTGTTTAAAGTCGACGAATAGTATTTGTGCTCGGATATCATATTCGTAGCATTTTTCAATTATTTGAATAAGGATCTGGATGGCATCTATTGTTGATCTTCCCTGTCGGAACCCATACTGGTATTCACCCATCCTGGCTTCTGTTACCTTCCTCATTCTTTTTTGTATTAAAGTCGTTAGTATCTTGTATACAGTATTCAGCAAAGTGATCCCTCTATAATTGGTACATTTCAATGGGTTACCTTTCTTAAATATAGGTAGTATTAAACCTTCATTCCATTCCAGAGGCATAGTTTCTGTTTCCCATATTTGTTCTATTAGTTTATGTATCGCCTTTAGTAATTCCTCTCCGCCGTATTGTATCATTTCATTCATCATGTCATCTGGTCCCGCTGCTTTGCCACGCTTTAGCTTCTTTACAATTTCCTTCACTTCTTCTTCCGATGGTGCATCTTGTCGTTCTTCTGTGTTTTGCTGTATCTCCTCGTCAATTTCATCCATTTCCTGTTCCGGTTTTGCTAGCAGATTCTTAAAGTGTTCTATCCAATCTTTATTTTCTATTTTTGCCATGTTTGGTTTCCTGTTCTGTTTCCTGATGTATTGGTATAGTTTGGAGTTATTCTTGCTTTCACTCTCCATTTCCTCCATTATTTCTTCCACCCATTCATTCTTTTTCTTTTTCATTAGCCCATTTCCTTCTTTTCTTATTTCCTTATATCTTTCATAATCTGAATCTTTGCCTGTTTTTATCCATTTAAGCCTGGTTTTTTTCTTTTCCTGTATTATTTGGTCGCATTCCTCATCCCACCATTTGTTTTTATTTCCTCTCTTTTCTATTCCTACTACTTTTTCCGTGGCTTTAATTGTCGCATTCTTTATTCTTTTCCATTTAGTTTCTATTTCGTTGTCTTCTTCCATTTCTGTTAGTTGCTTTTTTATTTCTTCCTGGTATTTTTCTTTTTTCTCTTTAATACTATTTGTATCCCATTTTTTCCTCCCTGCCTGCTTCTTTGTTTGGTCTATTCCTCCTGTGTTGATCGTTGCTACTACCATTATGTGGTCCGTGCCTATGCTTGCCCCTCTGTATGATATTACGTCGTGTATCATTTTTTCTCTCTTTTTTGATATTATATAATGGTCAATCTGGTTTCCTGTGGTTTTTCCCGGCAACATCCATGTAATTTTATGTTTTGTTGCGTAATAGTTCCATCAATTATTATCCGCCGCTTTTTAAAACTGGAGAAGCATTACGTCATACAAAATGTGTAAGATATACCTATGGGGTTGAATCTTGTCTATACCTGCGTTCTCCGTGACGAATTGCAGCACAGAAGCCGGAGGGCAAACTTTCACTGACGGTTTGTAATACCGGGACAAATGATAAAAGTTTACGCCTAATTGTAATTTCTTGTTTAAATTGATATTATAATGAACTTTGAGAATAAATTTAAACAAACACATAGACCAGCAAGTCATCGAGAAAAAAGTTTGTTTGAATTTTATAGAGGATCCAACAGTTGCAGACCAAATCTCTTGTCCGCGATACGACAGGCAACGATCTGTTTGGCCAACTGATAAAAATAAAAATAATTAATTCTGGCAAAACCACTTATGAAATCATTTTAAAAAAATTCGTTTCAACCTTTTAAGTCCATAGACGATGTAATTCCATTCTTATAATTTAAAATTTTCAAGAAATATTTAGTTTAAAACATGGAGTCAGAACAGTGAAATGGCGTTAAGTTGAAACCCTTTAAATCCCGTAGCGCTCCGTGGCGTAGCGGCATGGGTCGATGTAAGCCCAATGTGGATGCGAACGTAGAGGGTTCAAATCCAAGCCCGCCAGAGATTTTTTTAAATTAAACATCCACCCTGTAAATGCAAGAGAGACAACCAACGCCCCATGAGTACCAGAGAGAGAGACAGATTTATCAATTTGAAATTCAAATATTTGCGCGAAAATTGAAATTAAAACGACAGCCGCGAGAAGTGCGCACGCAGAAAACAAAGATGGCCGACACCCGGGAAGTTTAAATTAAAAAAATTGAATTTAGAAAAAAATCTGAAAAATTTCAAATTCAAATATTCGCGCGTTAACTACACGTAGAATGACAAAGATTCACTTTTGTGGATCGTATAGATAACATTTAAAATATATCTCCATTTTCTTGCTTCTCAGTTAAAATAAAAAATGCTAGTTTTATTTTTTGCATTCCTTCGGTTATGAAAAATGAAAAATGGTTAGCAACAGTATGAATAGATGCAGTATTTTTTTCTCTACAAAAAATGTATTTACACTTTAGCTCTAAAATAATTAGGGGAGCCAATAATTGGACATTAAGAATTTAACACGAGATGAAAAAAAATTGACCGGAAGTCGACCTCGGAAAAGAAATCCGATTTCCGGTTTCTATATATTTTTGGAATCTACTCTTCAAGCTGAGTCGAATGATATATATCTCGTCCTCCTAAAATATATCTCCATTTTCTTGCTTCTCAGTTTTTAAAAATTTAAATTTCGTCTAGCAAATTACAGAAAATCGTTTTTATACTTTTTTTCTCGATAACGGTTGCAGATACGAAAAAACTGCAAGAGAACAAAAAGATTCTAAACAAAACAGAAAACTCAATTTGTATTTTAGAATCTAACAGCGGCGCACCGCAAAAAAGTTCAGGGGGAGAAAAGGAAGCATGACCCCTGAAAAAATATCTCCCTGTAGATTCTCACAACCATTTGATATACTCAATGATGTAAGCCCTGCAGCGTAACCTGTATTCCAAATTTGAGCTAAATATCTCAAAAACTGCAGGAGCTATAAAGGAAAAAGTTAAAAGTTACAAAAAAATTGACCGGAAGTCGACCTCGGAAAAGAAATCCGATTTCCGGTTTCTATATATTTTTGGAATCTACTCTTCAAGCTGAGTCGAATGATATATATCTCGTCCTCCTAAAATATATCTCCATTTTCTTGCTTCTCGGGTAATAATAACAAGTTAATAACCTTCGCGCTTTAGATACTTCGCGCTGCGCGCTCAGTATCTAATATGCGCTCAGGTTATAATACTGCGCTTCGCTACCTTGATGTATAATATACTATTCTGTTCATAAAGGCATGTGCAGGAGTGCAGTCAATACATCCCATTATCCCAGGAACATTAAACTTTTCAAAGAAACTGAAAAAAATTGTACTAAACTCTGAAGCAGGCTGTTTCTATATTATTTGCCTGTTTTTTACTCTAGTAGTGTCATTCAGATTTTGAGGAAATTTTATTAACGTAGGAGCCAAATGTTCAATAATAATGTTTTAATTTCAATAAAACAACGGCTAACAGAAGTCTGAGATACGCCACAATGGTGGTCTTTACCTTCAGATTTTTGGTAACTTCCATGTGCTAAGAAATACATGACCGTTATAAACTACAACAAAATACATATATCAATGACAAAGCTTTATCAATAATAACTAGGTAAATAAATCTGCATTGGTACCTTTACCACTTTTGGTATTTTTGTCGATCTCTAACCATCCTCTATGTGCGGTTCAATTAAGTTACATAAATCAAGGGCCCCTTGGCGGACTAATCGATACAATTTCTGAAATTGATTTCTGGAATCTCAAAAAGATTGCTTGCGTCTCGTAAACGAGCGTTACGTTGTCTTGCGTGATATAAAAGTTTAAAATATTACTGCAAGGAAGATTTGTAAGTTAGTAAGAACAATTTAAATCTTACAGCGTTCCAACTCCTCTAAAATTAAGTTTAGATAATTATTATTCTCCATCTCAAAAGTGAAACAATTACGTGAACAGAAAAATACTCAAATATACTGAAATTTAACTAAGCTAAAATTCACGTCGTTGACTAACGTCAGTCAAATAACCGCCGTTTGTGAACGGTGGCCGGCCGTCGCGTTATAACGTCGCATCAACGAAACTTTGCGCTACGGAATAGCTTTAGAGCGACAGGTCGTTCAAATAACGAAAATCGTTCGCTAACGAGTCGCACTCGCGTCGTTAGAGGTTACAGAATAGGCCTCTTATAGTGTCACCGACTATATACATAGTTGTAGGTAAAATATTGTATTTGACAAGCATATAATGGCTGTAATACACTTGGATGATTACAACACTCGCCTTCGGCTCGTGTGTAAACTTTATCCTCCTGTAATATAGCCTACATTATATGCTTGTTAAATAACAGTATAGTAGTCACGGGCTGAAGTTGGCAACGACGTTTTAGTCACGGGGTGAAGTTAGGTTCAAACAGTATAGAGTACCCTAGCCACAGCCAAAACTAAAATCAAGTTAGTTTTCAACAGTCAACATTGACGTTTGTCAAGCATAATTTAACCTTACATAATATTCAAAATCTTAACGAAATAATACCATGAGATAAAAAAAAATATTCTGAGCAGGCCTTGATATGTGTTATACGTTTGGCAGTACTGAAGTGTATTGTCAGTGTATGTCAAATTCGAGACTTACAGGTTAAGTGATACGTCAGTCTGTGTCAAACAACCAATAAAACCTAACCTTTTCATCTCGAATTTGACATAGACTGACAATACACTTCAGTACTGCCAAACGTATAACACATATCAAGGCCTGCTCAGAATCATTTTTTTAATTTCATGGTATGAAGTTTTATTGTCTAAATTTGTAGTCGTATAAAATAGTATATTATATCACGAGGGCTAAAGTGCACCATTTAATTCCGCGAGTGGAGGGGATTTAGGCACTTTAGTCCCGAGGTATATACGCTATTTTTTGCACTTTTGGGGACATTATCATCAAACATTTCCAAAATTTGGTATCTGTCAATTTGGAAACTGGCAATTACAATTTTTTAAAAACTGAATTGCAGCAGGCCCTGGGTAGCCTGAATTAGTTGGCAGTACTGAAATGTATTGCCAGTATACGTCAAATTCGAGATTTGCAGGTTAAGTTTTGCGTCAGTGTCTGTTAAATGACAAATAAAACCTAAGCTACTAACCTCGTGTGTACATGAATTTACCATAGTTACGGTATCATTTTTACTTTAGTCCCTAGGGACCCCTAGGGTCCCCGTAAACAGGGACTAAAGTATCAACTTTAGTCCCGGAAGTGCAAAAAGTATAGTATGTAAAACATTATATAAACTCGTCTAGACACTCGTTTATTAAACACTCGTGACTAAATTGACGTTTATAAAACGTGTTACATAATATACTAATTGTTTACTATTCACATAGTTATTTTAATTATTTAAACCTCACTTTATACTCTTCATACCGAGCATTAATGACATATAAAACATTTGACAGAAGTGTTTCATTGACTTAATTTTAGTTTAAAAATTTACCTAGCCATGATTACCTTCTATCTTTGTCCTGCTACTCATTTTGTGTATGTCTTCCTTGTCGCACTCATTAATTTCCTATGTTAAAAACGGATTTCTAAATATTTGTATACATTCCAAGCTTGCTATATTTACTGACTTTGATGTCAAACGAGAGATGAACTACAACTTCGTAAAAATATAAGAAGAGCTGACAACTGTAAAAACCAAAATTAGAATAGTGAAACGCGCACAGGAAGGCGTCAATCCATCTGGCGCGAAAAATTCTAAAATATCTGAACGACCAGTAACAGACTGTACTAATATATTCAGCCAAAACAAATAGTAGGCGACTCCCTACAAAAGCACAGGATGTTATAGAATAGAATTTTTCAATTGGTCGTATTTCTTTAATATTGGTTAAATGTTATAAATGGTCAGGTTAGAAATTAATCAACTATGAATGAAACTGCTCTTACGTATTTGAAACTTAGCGCGCTTTTATTAATTTGTAACTTGTGAAATTGGCTCTGCGCACGCATACATGATTAGGGAGTGGCTTAACTATTCCTTTTAGCTTTGGCTTAACAGCGTAAAGTTCAATGAACGAATGAATTGATATAGTGATACCTGCTTATACACAGTTGTATGATGTTCTGTGGTTGTATGTTATATGCCCACAAGCAAGGCCATATTAGTGGTTATCAATTCGTTTAAGAAAATAACTTCCAGATTGTGTAAGCATTCCAGCTGAGCCTTGTAAGCTCTTCGCTGTAAAGTTACATCAGTTTTGAGGTAAATTTCACATTTTTCAATTTTATCTAATTTTATTCTGTGCCATTAAAACATCATCGTTACTACA